>JAGVSQ010003542.1:0-21324 GCA_022683975.1 Rhyacophila evoluta
CAGTCAAAAATATTAATTATATATCTTTTACTTTATTTATATTTCAATAAAATTAAATATTCAAATCAAACAAAAATATGTCTATAAAATTTCATCGGTATATTTTATCTAATTACAAGTAACATAGGTTAACCGCAACGTCGGCAGATTTGTACTAGCCGACTAAAATATTATAAATAATTTTAACCATACATATTATCTTATCATTTGTTCCTCAAATGAGGCAATGCGCAACACTTTAATATGATGCATCAAAAAATACAAATGACATTCTGCGGTTTTAATTTTTTTTTAAATATTGCGTAGGTGTATTTCGAAAAAAAAACAAGTCTATCTTCTCAAATAAAAACACATTTTTACTTTGCAGTTTTAATCAGGGCCGTATGAAGGCACGGTTATTAAATCCTGCTGCTCAGGGGCGTTGTTATCGTAGTATTAGATACTTTTCGTATACTTAAAATCGTTCAAAAGATACAAATCCGATAGATAGGTTGGCCGATTGACTGACAAATTATTCTGTGAAAAATAATTCATCAAAACCAACCTTCCCGTTTTTAGGTAATGTAAAACATATTTATATAAAATAAATTATCAAATACTAACATAGAAAGTACCTTGCGAACTTACTAAATACATCGAATATGGCAAATCCCAAAAGTGTGATTCTTCACCGTCAAATAATGATCTTAATTTATTAGGTTCGCAAATCGTATGCGTAATCTTAGATACGTGAAACACATTAAAACCGATAAACTGATAGAACAGGTTTCTGTTATCATTAAAATGATAACAGAAAAATATTTTTTAAAAAATATTTATTTTAGTGAGCAAATCTATTATAGTTTTCGTGTACGCAGTCAGAACCAAAACCAAGGTAAGTACCGGTAACACGGGCATTTGCTCGATTTGCTCGAGGCGCACAAGTGATTGAGAGCGCTAGCAAAGATCTTAAAATAATTACTAATAAATAAAATAATGGTTCAATCTTACATTTGTAAGATGATACATTGTAGGTTCATGTATATATACCCAAAGAGTCATTTTTTACAGTACGATATGATGTTCGGTTGCCAAATCTGTGATGTTAATTCATGCGGAGGTTATTATTGTAATTAGTTTTTCTTCCCGATACCTTTTTAGATAGTAAACTCGTTTCTATATTTTCAGTTTTTTCCTTGTGATTTTTAAAAATAATTATACTTAAAGGGGCGCTGAAATTGACCAGGTTTCCAGCAACTATAGGGCCGGCCTTGCACGTTTTAATGGTCATTATAATTGATTGAAGTCTAAAGGGATCGATATGCATATGATAACTACAAAAACATTCGTACATTTTGGAAGCCTTAAATCCGGCCACCGTCATGCATTATGCAGAACATACATATTATAATATGCACACGTATGAATTGAAGAGCCCTGCATCGAACGTCCAGACTTATCCTGGTTCATTGCTTGTCTTTAACCTTCTAAGCTGCGGCAGCTTTGGTAATACCAGTGAGTCACGCATACATTTCATTAAGTAAACACATTATATATATTTTTTAATATAGTAGAAAGTAGGATTCAGAATCACGTGTCTTCTGCTATAAAGCAGAGGTCGCACAAGTGAGATGAGGGCTAGAAAAGTATTATTTTTTTGTACATTAGGTGCTCCCAAAATAATGTCAACACGTCGAAAGAATTCATGTTACAGTCAAAATAAAAATGATACGAAAATAAAATATCACATAAGTGGTATAATAAATTTATCACAGCCTTCAATGGAACTTGGCTTTATCGAGCAAAATTCAGAATATCTATATAATTTGTGAATTAATTCTCCAATTATCGATATCCAGAAAAAGATAAATATTTTTCCACACTATTCGACCACTAATGTTGCATTTTACCATTACTTTGTCTTCGAACAGGACTTTGGCGTGCTATGACGAAAGGTGCAGGTGCCTCAGGCGGCATCATGCAAGGGGCGGCAAAAGTAGTGAAATCAATACAAACACTCCCATGTGGGGACAAATTTGCGAAGAATTTTATAAATAGCGAGACCTAAAAAAAATAAGGAACTGGATTGATGTGATTTTGGGGGCGGGAGAGGGACAGCATTTTCAAACTTGGATCGTACTGAAATAATCTGCCACACGAACCTGTCTTCGAGATACACAAATTCTTTAAAAATATGTCTGCCAAATAAGTTATCCTGGCACTAAAAAGATTTTTAAAAACGTAGTTATCTATAAACGACAATGTAGAATGTTTATATTTGTATTAATGACAGAACTGAAATTAATTAATAAGATCAATTTATTTTCTATGTCGTTTATTTTATACACCCTTCCGGTCACAGATTAGAATTGAGTTTAACTAAAGAACGATAACGTAATTAGTTGAGGCAGTTTTGTCGAAAATTAGTTTAAAATGTTAATTAGGATTAATGATAAAGTTGTTAATACTCACTCGTTGATTCCTTCGTCAATAGAGACGCCTGCATTATCATAATCTTCCCTGTAGGCACTGTTCGCTGGTAAATATATCCTCTCCGCACGTATCTCGCTGTGGCAACCCGAATACATTTTTTCCACAGAACTCTCTACTAAGCACTTTAATAATTTCTGTATTTCACAACGGAAAACCGTTTACCGTTTTATATTTTCAATAGCTTTCAGATATTTAAAAAAATATTAAGAACAGATCCTGTAAAAATTAAAAAATAATTCGATCAACTGGTAAAAAACAACATATACGAAGTGAAATTCATATTATAAAATTACATAAATAATTATTTCATTTTGTAAACACGCTTATGAACATTATAAATCGCTATCCCAAATTTATAAACAGAAGCGAAGTATGTATAACGCGTGGAAGAGATATCTCTAGAGAGGACTTTACGAAAATTAGTTGCTAGACATCCAACGGTTTATTTACCTAACCGAACTACAGCATTTTTATAAAATAATCAGTGTTGCTAATAGCAATGCCAAATATAGCTATTAATAAAACTGATTATCCCATAAAATAATGTAATTTCAAATGACAACTTAGGTGATTGTACCAAAAGTATACATATACGAAATCCAGCTTTCAGTGCTTGAAAATGTTTTAACCATTGAAATCGGATTTGATTTATTCATACGATCAGAGAATATAATTATACAAAAGTGTCAAGCATTATGATATTATTAATAGTGACTTTCCATCACGGATTATCAGTAGATAAAATTAATTATAAAAATTTACGTGTCAATATCGATTCCTAATTTCTCTGTGTATGACAGAGATCAATCCATTATCAATACGAACTTATCAAATTGTATAATGTACTTTTTTCACAGCTGTACATAGCAGACAATAAGCAGTTATTATGTTATAGATGTTGACCTAATAATATGTAATAAAAAGTATGTTCGCTTTGAAAGTAATTATTATATGATGATAATTTAATAGGTTGCTCACTCGAATTTGATTCATTAAACAATAAAAGTTATAATTTTATTCACATAAACCACGATGGATGAAATAAATTTGAAGAAATGAAAACTTCTTGCAGTTAAATGTAATTAAAAACAAAATGTGACAGATTGATTAATTTTTATTATTCGCACACGATGGTTCCGTGAGCGATACGTATTTCGCACTGACATGAAAATAACAGAGTGTTTTAATTTTGTTTAGGCCGCGAATATGAATCCGCTTCGTTCAATGGACGAATTTGTTTTGTTCGCTTATCTATAACGCGACAGGGCTGGAAGCGTGAGATCTACCGTAACGCTAAATTGTGATATTGAATGTCTATTTTGTTTGAAAATGTCAAAATATGAAAGCTAAAATTCCACCGATGACCTATCTATGTGGCTTTTATATATTAATTGGCAGAAAAGGAAAGAGTTTTCCAAATTATTTAGGACTAAAATTTAATTCAATAGTTTCAACTGGAATATAATTAATTAATTAATACGTACGTACGTATTAAATGTCTTGACTGGTCATCATACTAATAAGATCTGAAAGTGGAGCATATGGATTTTTGCAATATGAACACATGTCTTGACATGCTATTTTCACGATAATTGGTTTTCAAACCATTACTCAACCCAATTAGCATCGAGCCCGCATTTCTCGGATTGCTAACTTCTACACTAGACCATCGGGGAGACAAAACAGATATTCATATCTCGTCTCCTTAAATACATATATACACATTATTATCTACGTATTGGTTTGATTTTTAATAGTATACGATTCAAGATTTTATTTTTTATTATATTTAATTATTAGCAAACCAAAATCAGCGGATTAAAACTGTTCTTGGATCCGTAGTTCTTTCTTTATTCGTCTCGAATGTTCCATTATTATTTGCCAAAATCATGCTCAGTAAATTATTAATTCAAAAATTTTAATTCAGTTTCGTGAATTTGTATTTAAGCAACAAATTTGTTTACTAGGTGCAATCAGTTTTTAGATTGATTTTCCTCGTTTGCCCATAAGAGATAAAAAAGTCAGTACCTTCAATACTATACATTTAATATAACAATATTATAGTTATGCTACCCATACACTTACAGTCCGCTTGCAGTCCGGAGACTGTCAATCGAAAACGATGCGTAAGATGCATACAGTATAATCCGCTATAAAGGAATTCGTGAAATCACTAATTTTGTTTCGCTATACTGAAATTTACTTTATAATGATAAAGGAATGTAAAATAGTCCGGTCCATCATGATATGTTCGTTATATTGGAAAATTCGTTATTTCGGTATCCGCTATTACGAGATTTGACTGTATGAGTTAGTCTCAGTCGACAGTTGTGCACTGTCGGTCTGATTGATTCCCGGACTCCAGGCGAACTCTAGATGTATATTTACTACATATCGGCAAAATGTAATGTGATAAATTTCCAACGTTTTGACCAGCAACAGACTTGTGGTTGCTCATAAAACGTAATCCTTCCAGGATATCGCCCCATGACTTATACGAGTACATAATGTACTCAACATTCAAAAAATAAAACGCAAATTGTATCGATACAATTCTACGAATTATTACTACACATTTTTGCTAAACATTTACAAAGTTGTATACATAATTAATATTTTTGATTGATGGTGCGTGATGGAAATTGATTTAACACATATGGAAGTTTACCAGTTTTAAATAATTTAGAAAGTTGTATAGTATAGAAATATCAATAAATACAAAATTCCTGATTGCACTAAATGCAAATATGTCTGAAATGGTTCCATGACAACTGCACGCAAATATAAACTGTATTATATTAGACTTTTAAAATTAAAATCACAAAACACTCACTATCTGAAAACTGTTCATTTGTTAGTATTATTATAATGTAGTATTGCACGTGCGGCTCTTTTGATTTTTTTCGGGAGGAAGTAAATACTAATTCTCGCTCTCGAAATAATTCTAAAACGTTTCTTTTGGGTCAAGAGTTTGCCGGCCACTTTTCTAGGCTTTCTGAGAAGCGCCACCTTAGTCCGGGTCCAGACAGAAGCGAACGAAGGCAGAATCCTAGCAGTCGTTTGTTTTAGCGTCCGGTTATCCATACACACCGGACCGAGGATTCGCTTATAAGCCTTCGTTCGTTTCTGTCTGGACCGGGCCTTAGAGACAGGAAAACGAAAACGGAATTCCGCGATCTACTATGTAAAGATAGGACGAGACCTGAAGACATCGAATTTTGACATGACTTTTTTTGACATTGTTTTTATTTATACTTTTTAAACTGGCTTCAAACGTGTACCTACATATAGCCATACAATTCCGAGGTACGAAACAATCGACGAGACGTTTACAAATGACAAATGACGACAACTTCCGTCAAGCGCTATCGTCGGCTGCATTTCACCGCATTTGATAATAAATAAATAAAGAAACAAAGGATCAGTATTAAAAAGTTTATTCCATCTTTACTCGTATTCCACTTATTATACAACACATCAATTCACATTCGATGTAACGATAACTATGATATATCGGACGACATTCACTACAGCTTTGCGGGATTAATACTTTTTACGATAGCCGTTATTTGCACAGAGGAATTTTTAGGATTCAGGAAGAGATAAACAGTAAGCATACGAATAATGCATGAATGAAATTATTATAAAAATATATGTCGTTATGATTTATAGGTATCGGTATCAATTTCAGTTTCATTCTAAGTTATAATCTATTATACACATGTTAATTTGTAGATAAATTTTCGAAGCAATTCTTCCATCCGTTCAAAATTCCAATTTCGGTCAAAAGGCGACATTGAACGGATAGTTTTCAATCACTTTGTTTACGTCGATAGCATTTTTTACGATCTCACTGCTGACCAAAATCAAAAGACACGTGCATCTGGAAGCCATGATATAAACTTTCCTCTTGTCTTCCGCATCCAAATCGTCAGAATCGAAATCGCTTTCTTCTATTACTAGAACGACTATTTTAAACTCTAAGCCTTTGACCGTGAGTAAGTGAGGTATGAGAAAGTAATTAGGTTTGCAGTCCAAGATAAAATCGTCAACTCTGGAAATAGCGCACGGCTTGAAGCCGTCCGTTACGAAATGTGTGGATATTCCGTCGTTGACGTTTTGCGGTAGATAAGTTTTCGAGACGAGAAAGGGTATAACGCACAAATCATTCGGTTTGACTCCTTTTGCCGAAAATAAATCGATGATGACTCGGACCAAGCCGTCGAACGTCGGACTGTAATACTCGCATTGAAATTTAGAGTCGTCGTTGAAATCGTTTGAATTAACCCAATAAACTGGCGGCCCGCTGATATTGTGTCCGATCACCAACGTATCCAAGTACATCGGAGCCAAATGTTTCAAAGCTAAATTGGGCTGCTTATAAAACTCGCTGAATATCTTGTAAATGACTCCCGTGTTCCTCATGACTCTGGATAATACGATGTGAGGATTTCTGAGGACTTGAGGTGAATATTGAGGAAGATATATGGCGATTTGATTTATATCCACCAATAACCATAGCTCTCCGTACAGCTTCCTTTCGCTCGCATTTTCACAACTCTTTTGTATGTTTTCAATTGTCTCATCTGCGGCGCATCCGTCAAATTCGTCAAGTAAATTTCTTTCAAATTCTTCATCCGGATCGGTCAGTCTGCAGCTCTCGATTCTCTCAAATGTATGCATTATTATGGACTTGCTGAACGCCAAGCAAATCGCTTCGCATTCGTCCATGAATATATGTCGGTACTTTTTTGTGTTCTTTCGTAGGAAATCTTCGCCGGTTATAAAAAATCTATTCGTGTCGACGAACCGCGAGAGATTTAACTTCTCCAGCTTTTGGCAGAAATCATAACTGAAAAGAAAAACCAAATTCTTTAATTATCTCATCAAGACGAGACATTGTATTGTATTGATTTACTGAACTGTTGAAACTGAATATAAAAATATCTTTTTTTTCAGATTACACATTACAAATATCAGTTTAATGTTAGTTTCTATGTTAGTTTCAATATCAATTAATGAATCTTACAGTATTCCTCTCCAAAAGCAGATATAGAGCGCTTTGTTTTTTTCGTTGAGTAGTCCGCGTTCATGGAGATACTTTAACTTTTGGAGAACTAGTAACGTTTTTCCTGTCCCGGCGGCTCCGTGAACGATCGTAGAAGAACCATCCGAAGACGGCTCACGAAACATCAGACTGACTTGCTCCTGCGTCAGCAGCGCCAACATACCATCGTCAATCTCACTCACGAACACTCCGCAGCTCATGACGATAAACCTAAAATCCGTCAATATCAATATCAATATAGATATATATATATATGTATTGATTGAATGCTGAGTGACACGCGCTTAAGTGTGATTCGGCACTGAATTCAATAGAGATTTTCAAAAAAAAAAATTTAACACGAAAGGCCCAATCCATGCATTCCTGAATGACAGCTGAAGATCGTTGATGTCTGCACATTTCCAAAATGCTATTAAAAAACGTATACCTCTATCCGATATAATTAAAATAATATTTTACTCTTAAGTCACGGATTACAATATGTGCTTGTATTATATAATATTACAGGTCAAACTTAAGTTATTAAAGCTCGTATAAGGTAATCTCCTTTTATTAAATATTTCATCTAATGTCTCTCTGTGAATGAATATATGGAATAATATCCATATTATAAAATATATACCAACGATAATCGACAGGCTACATACAAATTCGTCTCGCATTGGTTTCAAAATCAATGCGAAAAAGACGAAGTCATATGCGACCATCCATGCCTTCCCGGATCCTGATTATCCTTTGACTAACGATGGACAAAGCATCGACAGTCTCGATGGTTTCAGATACCCCGGGGTACACATTGCGGGAGATGGTACTTCGAAAAATGAGCTCGCTATTCAAATAGGAATTGCTAGAGCAACCTCAATTCTATGCGAAATGTCTAGGACTTCAAATTGTACAAGGTAAAAACCAAATGCCGCCTGTTCAATGCATGCATTCTATCAGTGCTGCTCTACGGTTGTGAAACGTGGCACCCAACAATGGCCCAAAACAACCGTATTCTAAGTTTGAGAGCAGGTGCCTGCGGTCGATACTGGGGGCAAAGTGAACTGAATTTGTAATGAACTCTTATCTGAACTTATCATACTAAAAGTCATGCAGCGACGCTAGAACTGGCTGGAACATGTGCTACGGACGCGTCCGAAGACCCTGGTTTCTGCTTTTCTCTTCTTCCGACCGGTGGGATTTCAGCGACTTGAAAGATTGTCGGGTTCTATCCATAGGATGCACTCAGCGAAACTAAAGGGTGCCGGTATGACCCGGGATGATGCCAGGCAGATGGCGGGTGACAGATAATTCTGGAGGCGTCACGTGATAGCTATATGCTCCACATAGGGAGCGGATATGGCAAGGAGAGTATAATTTATACGCGCTATTATAAATATTTTCTATAATTAGGAAAATATTTCATTTGTAAGTTGTTATTATTGAGTCAAGATATAATATAATGATACTTAATAATATAAATTGAACGCGTACACTATTATGTTGGTATGTTCGAACAGTCATGTGTTTTTAAGTTTTTATAAAATTATTACTCATGGTTAAGGAAGGTTCTTTAGTAATTGGATTACCGGAAAAAAATAAAACCTCAGTTCAGGTATCGTATTTTCTCAGAAATATCGAAAACTTTTTTTCGTAAATTAAATATTTCATTTTATATTTGAAGGAAAAGTTCTAAATTACGTCACTGGTAACACACAAATAACGTTGTTTTATATATTATTCAAAATTTCAGCATATTGTAATCTTTCAATGACGGATCGGAGAACAGAGACACAAAAAGGACACAAAAATTGATAGTCCAATAGAGGACTGGCTAACTAATTGTGTCCTTTTGTTTGAGGCTCGCGGTCTAAAAAAGAGCTAAAAACGAGAAACCATAATTTTTGGTGGGAAGTAAAAACTTTAGAAATCGGGAAAATATTCGAACAAAATTTGGCAATATTCTTATCTATGTGCGGCCCTCGGAAAATTTTAGGAGACTAGACCTTTTCTAATATAACTTATTGTCATAAATTCTAAGCGTGTGATGTGAACCTTGCGTCTGCTCTGTCCACGGACAGAAAGTAGCCCCGCTTCATAAACATAAGCAATAAGAAATATCTCACCTTTGAAAAAGCGAATCGAACTGAGATTTATCCACGGCTTCTCCACGCAAGACAGTTTCATAAAACCAATCGTTAAAAACGTTTTGATCAGAAATTGTATCGCAAAACACGTGCTTCCCACTTTCTGTCTTCCATCTTTTAATCTTTTCCCCCATCGGATTCTTTGTCCACATGGTCAAGTATGGCCAAAATAGATACGAATGGATTTTTTCTTTTGGAGTGCTGCATGAGCTCTTCAAGATCGTCTCGTGATCGCTCAGCTGGTGGAGACCGGATCTCTTGTTGTTTTTAATGGCCGTAGGATTACTGATGTACAGACCCGAATCGGGGTCGTCGCATGTTGATTTTACTTCGATTAATGTTACGTAGTATTTACCTGAAAACGAAATAAATGAAAAGATAAAATATCACAATTCACACTTTAGACGATGCATATAATAGTCTATTTCACCACAAAGAGGCGATATCTTTAGGTAACATACATATGAAGAGCCATGCTGTAGAGTGTAGATACTATTGATGTGAATTTAATTGAATTAGATCCCGCAACTCACGATTATGAAAAAATCACGGTCGCTATCCACTGAACTAGTTATAAGCCATTTATCTCTTATGTACTTTACATCCTACATGCGGACGTATCACTATATTCGCCCACTAACTCACCAAGAGATGTCCTAAGAACAGCATGAATAGACACCAGTTGGAATGATAATCATCTTTGTATAAAATCAGCCACGAAAAGTAAATCTTGTGAAAAAAGGCTCTTTCACATCGACTTGTAAATTTCTTTTCCAATGAAAATTATCTTTAAATTCATCTTACCTTCGAATATATTGAAAACCACAAAGTCGTGTTCCTTCATCCTGAGTTTCGTATCTCGTTTCTTTTTATCGCAGCTTTCTTCTATCCTGCCAGCATAGCAGACTCCTTGAAAACAGACTTGCCAAAGTGGTCCGGCTGATTTTGGCGGACAAGTCATACCGCACAGTCTCTTATGGGTGATTTCCTCAGCCTGGGAAGCCTGAACCTTTCCTTGCGGCACGAACGTCTGAGGAACGGAGTAGTTTGCCGTGGATCCGTTTGCGGGCATCGGAAATTCTCTGGACATGTAACTGAAAACAAATGCTCAATGTTTAATGAAAATCCTCTCATTTTTTACGTCTTTATGACCAACAGGTAAAACTTTTGCCCTGCGGTATTATAACCATATTGTCGGATAATGTGTGATAATTGATAATTAATTTATTATTAATACTAACACAATTCTACTAATTATACTATAAGCGGCTAATTAGCCAATTGTAATACCACTCCTACTCTGGCAGCTTATTTTGTCGGGGATCTCGGAGAAGACCGAGTTATTAGGATTTTGGTAGAAAATTATCGATTTTTTGAAAATAAACTTCATCAATATTCTAAATATGTATCAACGAAAAGTATATTTCCCTCTTATCAGTTCTTTGTCGCTCCGAAGAATGTAATGAAAATCTTCTCTTTGTTGTTCATTCAATGGTCTGCAAAAAAGTTTACTTCCTGGTTCTTCAAAAAAATCTATTTTTTTAAATAATTTGTGTGTTATATAATATTGTCTTCGCCAGCTTTCAACGCCTACTTGACTGTCCGTCCACCAGAAAAATCTTTAGTTCTAGAAGTGACATACTTCGTCAAAAGTTTCACCCACTTCCGAATTTCAACTGCATACAAATGCACTGATAAGGTGAGGTTTAAGTTCTTATACTAGCAAAATCCAATTTAAAATAACGGCACACTCGTAACCCATATGACGGAGAATAAAAAATATCTGCCAACGTTCATCATGGCACGTCACAAAGTTTCATTCGGCCTCACTTCGATACTCAAAATTATTGTTTTATCGACTTGCAATATGAACTTCCTCATTTCTGCATCGATATTTTAGCAAAAGACCGAGCATTTCGAAAGAAGCGTTAGAGTTTCATCGAAATTGAATCATTTTCAAATGAATCGACACGAACGCTGGATGATTAGACATATCTATCGCATAATATTGATATAGTATTTAATAATTAGTACGCGAATACGTTGATTTCTCACCTGTGAATTCCTTCGCCGATCGGCACTCCCGTTCGGTCATCTTTGCAGTACGATTTTTCAGCTGGTAAATAAACTCGCCTCGCACGAATTTTTTTATCCAATTCCATCTGATTAGCCGATTTAACGCTGAGTACTTCAAATATTTTATGATTTATTAATTATTAACGTATTCGACCGAAAGGATGTCAATATTATTCAATGTTTTTGTTTAAAAAATAATGAATAACAAACAATGTACACGGAAAAGGTGTTATTTAATGCAATAAATGTTATCTTGGATAATATTCGAAATAGTTTTAATTGTTATCGCGAAACTTCAATTCTGCACTGTCAAATACCCGAAATAAGCAGCAAAACATTGAGAGAGAATTTAACCAGAGACTTTAGAAAGATGGTCATCAGTATTAATAACATCGGTTTACTGTTCGATGTCATTGTGAACTCGCGAATTCTTAATCTAAACTAATTCAGTTATAAGTACAGCAGTTTTATCACCATTCAAGAACAACCGCGACGATTTTATGATAAATAATCATTTTCCTTGTATTAAATATTAACACTCCAATATCGGGGGCCTAAAACTATTAGCTTGATTATAATGCGCAGAATCAGACATAGACGTATATATTAATCAACCAAGAGTAAATTAGTACATATTACCAACAAATAACAAAATTTAGAATGAGTTCGATTTCTTGATAGTATTACACATATGTGTGTGTGTTTTTATGGAACACATTACTTTTTATATTGCATCCAAATCAATATAATCTGTCGTGAATTTACCATTATAATATATTTTATATACCAATGATCGACAGTATAGATAATATGGTTATGCGAATTTCTAATTTGTTTCAGTATTTCTTATTTCGATACTGTTGTGATGCACGCATGCGAAACAATGGCGTAGCTACCGAGGAGCAGCCGAACTGCTCCAAGCACACGAATCTTGGGAGGCCCGAGTTCCGGATTTTAAAGTAGCGGGAGAGATAAAATAAAAACGAGAAACCCTAATTTTTCGAGAGAAGTATAAGATTTTAGTGAAACGAGAAACAGTAGAGGGCGCTACTGACGTGAAACCGCGTAGCATGCATGCCAGTGAATGTGTTCGGCAGTTGATGTGTTAATTAAATATTGTCTTAATCGTGAGTGATTCACGTCGCACAATGAAGCAAAAGATAAATACCAAGTTTGTATATGTCACGAAACTATGAGACGGATAACCGCAGTGCGGCTGTGGAATTTTAGTTAGATGACATTTTATAACTTTTTGGATAATCGCATCACATTAATTTAGTAATTTATGAAAATTGTAAGAATCGAGTCATCAAACTTATAAAATTATTATATAATGCGAATATGAAGTCGCCGGCAACGCCACGTACACGACCAGGGCCATGTGATAGATTTTCTCAATAAGCAAGTCTTTAAAATATTATATAATTATCTACTTCCGGACGCAGTAGGTCGCGTGATTCTAAAATATCGCACCTCACAATAATATTTGCAAATTATGGAAACCTTTATGCTCCACTTTCAAAATGGACAAAGCATAAAACGGTTGAATCTACTGAAAAAAATTGTTGTAATTTTTGTTTTAGGTAAATATGCTTTAAATATCGACATACATACTAATGTTGTAAATCGACAGTGCTTGAATTCTGCTATTCTGGCTAATATTGGTAATCCTATATCAATATTGGGTCCTGACTATTTGAGAAATCGGGAACATCAGCTGTTTTTTTATTCCAAGGTGCTGAACTAACCTGCCAGTAGTGATGCCAATGCGGAGGGCAATGGTGATGTTTAAAGAGAGAATGAGTATTTGTCTCAAAGTACCAGATTCAACTCTCGTAACGCAACACAACAGGTGACTGTTGACCATAATTATATTATCTACCTACACGGTGAGCCAGATGTTCAACAAGAATATAAATCTCTAATAAACTAAATAAAAAGCCATTTTCTGTAAGGATAATCCAATTTCTATCTCAAGCAGTGGTCGCCGAATGGATGTATAATTTCTAGTAGTTAGTGATAAGTGAGAATTTTTAGATTTTCCAGGACTATGGTGATATTTACCTAAAACGGATCAAGGAAGCACAACACCACAAGCACAATAAGCCAAGCCCAGGAGTTATTGTCCTTAAGAAAAGGTAATATGTGACACTGTCACTGTATATAATATATTTCTATGGATTCTCCGCATATTACAAAATTGGACTCATGGTACAGATATACATTTTTTATTCAAAAACATTGGGAACAGGTGATTTCCTATATTTTCATATTTTCGGTTGTGTTTTTCTAAAACAGTGACGGGATCATATACCACTTTCATGAGAATGGCAAGTTTAATATAATATGTCATATTTGCTCTTAAAGTGGAGTATATGGATCTACAGAGTGTGAAGATATCCGCTCCAAAAGTGCAGTATATGGAAAACGTAATGTAAATATATGACTTGAGAGATTATATTTCCCTAGAGTTGTTTGTCAGATAATTACTCACCCTGTTCGATGTCCAGTCCTGCATTCACCGGATCGAGAGGCGTACACGCTAATCTCTACACTACCGGGTTATAGATTATATATTTGTAAATAAAACAATTCAGTTGAAACTATAGTTTGTTGAAATATTTGAAAGAATTTTATTTATTATCTAAAAATCACAGAATTTGTCGATGAGATATAAGATAATATTTGTCACAGAACGATTGCATTGATTCTAAATTATTACTTACACTTTGCAAGAAATACAATAAAACATATGCACTTAGCTCCATAAACTTAAATTATGATTGTGACATTTTTCAACTAAATTACAATAGTAAAATTCATATAAAATACTTAATATAAGTCATATATTATTTTGTGGTAACTCGTATTTTCACATTATTTTTTTAAATTTAGTTAGGTACGGTTAATTGAAACATCATTTAAGCAGGTTAACATCAATATAAAAGTAATAGAACTCCAATTTTATTTGCTCTTTTATTATGACAGTTTCGGTGATAAAAATTAAGATTTGAATTCGATTAAACTTATTTTTTCTGCACAAGGTATCAATCAAAGAACTGGCATGATTTACATTGCAGCCAACTTGAGAAATAATTTTTACATATTTCATTTACTTTTCTTATCAAATAACTCCACATAGTATAGTTTATCTTCTTTCTTCAACCCTTGTTAACAACTGAATCATCGAGTTGCAAAAAACACTCCGGAGGCTTACTAATCACACCTTAAGAGTGCTTTCTGCAACTCAACGATTCAATTGTACTATAATAAATATGTTTACTATCAAAAATATTTTTTTTATATAATTTTTTCCAAAAATCAATAACAGGAACAAATTTTATAAATTTTGTTAGTGGTAATATAGTCTTAAATACTTTAAAGATATTGAACATTCTAAATAATTAAATTTTCTCTTCTCAACCGATGTTATGAAATGTTACCTACCACAATTGACCAAAATTTCAAACATTTTCTCATTCAGGGAGCACGGGTGGCCGTAGAAAAATCACAACCCTATATAATCCAGACAAATATAGTTTAGAATGTTTGCAATACAATTAGAATTGAGAGTCATTAAAACAATGCAATCATGGGGCAGTTTGATTGGTGCGTGGTAAACCTTAGATAATGTACAGTAAAATTTGAATGGCGATCATGTATTAGATTAATATACTTATTTATGCATGCTTAAGTAATAAAAAATATTTATAAAAAGGTGTTGTAAATCACTACATAAATAATAAATAATGTAAAAAAGCAATATGTATTAAGAGTTTTAAGACAAAATATAGACCATATTTTAGCTGAAATATTTACTTACACAAGTTTGCAGTAAAGAAAGGTACTGTAGAAGATTCTAATTTATGTAGGATAAGACAGAATAAACGGTGAGGGAATAAAGGGAATAGAGGGTAATCACATCATGACTGATAGTGAAAAAGCAAATCAATTTATAGTCTTGGAAAATGAGGATGGAAGAAACAGTAAGCCCAAAAATAAATTTATCAATAATAAGATCACGTCTTGACGATCTAACAACATATGATGACTGTTCATCATCACAATAGAGTTGATTACAGAAGAATAGCTGGCTTTGAAAGTGCAAACAAAACTTGATTCTTTTCTTCAAACTTCACTGGCCTTGTACTATGCCCTTTATTTTCTTAGTAAAAAATATGCACTTCAGACAAAAGACTTAAACGGATACCCCCTCCCCTCACTTGCATTAGTTTCTTATATCGAGGTTTTACTGAATTTATTAAATACTTTGGTGATTGACATTTATAAATTTTGTAGTTGCAATAATATTATATGCTACAATAATACATTACGATTCATTATTAAGTATAAGAATCCTCTCATTGCAAACATTAAATTTCTCTGGTATTTTAAGTATGGGATGTTTTTCCATGGTATATTTTGAGAGATTGATCATCGATCAAGACATCAAAAACATTTAAACATATAAACGCATACCATTTTAATCTTTTTAACTCTGTAAAGTTACCAGACACAGGTCAAAAAAATATTACTAATGCGAACATAAAATGCTTTTCGCAATGTATACAATCCTTGAGGCTGCAATTTTGGTGTCTTCTCATATCCATTAACATCAAAATTATTTATCCACACGTGCTGTCTATTAGTGTTTTTATGCCCTTATTATATTTCAAAATTGATTTGTAAACACGCGATTTCAAACATTACAAATGGCCAAAAACTCAGTAAGCAAGTCTTTAAATGTGACATAAATATTGTAAAAGACGAATGCTTACGTTTTGAAATTGAAATTTTTATGTAGACATGATTGTATGGCATGGTTTTTCACAAATTTGGCAAAATAATATCACAACTATCAAGAAATGGTATTGACATCAGTCTGAAGATTTCTATTTTAATCAATATTTCTATACTTTTAATCAGACTATTATTTTTTAAATATTTTTATGATGAAAATAATCAAATAATATCTTAGTAGATTTTATGAATTATCATCATAATTCATAACAAGACTAATATTATATATCTAACTCATCCTATAATCATATTTGTATTATTTGTTTCCTTTAATAAAAACAATCTTTTTGCATTTTCCTTTGATTGAATATAATACAATAAAAATTGTCAACATTTGTTTTTGTTCTGATTTTGATCGTTCTGAACATCGTTCTACAAATTTCTTATTTCATATTTTAAGTACACATTTGACTTTTAAAAGCGCATCTAGAATCCCAGACATTCTCTTATTATCTATCAGCAATCCTATTTCGATCAAAAGGTTATGCCGAAAGGATAATTTTGAATGACTTTAAACTCGTCGATGGCATCTTTACATGTCTCGTTGCTCACCAATACCAGGAGACACGTGCACCGCGACGCCATAATATAAATCTTCCGCCTGTCCTCCATGTCCATCTTGTCGAAATCATCTTGCTCGATTGCTAACACGACGACCTTGAACTCCAAGCCTTTGACGCGAAGCACCCACGGCACTAAAAAGTTATTCGGCTCGCAGTCAGACAAAAACTCTTCGACGTGAGCTATAGCCGATGGCTGATAAGTTCCTTTGGCGTAATGCAAAGATATCTCGTTGTTTATATTCTCCGGTAAATACATTGTGGTTACGACGAACGGTAAAACGCACAAGTCATTCGGCTTGACTCCTTTTGTCGAGAATAAATCGATAATCACTCTTACGGTGCAGTCGAACGTCGGGCTATATAGGTCACTCGAAACTTTCAATTCGTCGCGCACGCTATCAGAATTCACCCAATATATCGGCGGACCTTTTATATTGTGACCGATGTCAATATCGTTCAGATACATAGAAGCCAAATGCGAACACGACGGGATAGGATTTTTATAAAAATTGCTGAATACTTTGTAGATTATTCCCGTGTTTCGCATCACTCTCGATAAAACGATATGCGGACTTTTGAGTAATTGAGGGGAAAACTTTGGAAGAAACAGTGCAGCTTGATTTATGTCTACCAAAAACCACAGTTCTCCGAATAGCTTTTCAGTTCTGGCTACGGGAGGGTCTTTTCTTACGATTTCATCTTTTTCGATGGTGTACGTCGGAGGATTTCCATTTACGACTCCATTGTAGCAAGCCTGATCGTATTCCTCATCGGGATCTGTCAACCGGCAGCTCTGAATGTTTCCGAAGGTGTTTGCAATAATTTCTTCGCTGAATGCGAGACAGATGGCTTCACACTCATCCATAAATATGTGGCGGTATTTAGACGGTGTCTTTTGCAGGAAATCATTACGGCTGATGAAAAAGCGCACAGTGTCTACATACTTGTCAATCTTCAACTTCTTTAGTTTGTGGCAGAAATCAGCACTGCAAAAAGAAGATTATCGATCAGTATTTAATATCTTAAATTTGGTAACTGCTTTGGATTGTTTTTTCAATTTCATCATTTTCACGTCAATTTCTTAAATATAAATATGTGAAAGTTCCTGTTTCTCTTTTTATGAGAAAAAGACCTGTTTTGTATCATTGATACATGCTGTGCCATGATTGATATGCATCCTTGTGCTAAAAGTTGTCATTCGTTTTTATATGTTCACTGATTTATAACTTGCACATTATTAACTTTATGTTGTTAATGATAAATAAAAGATGAAATCGAGTGATTTTGAGACTTCCATTAAAGTAGTAATATTTACCGGATTCCTGGCCAGTAGCATATGTAGAGAGCTCTGTTTCTTTCATTGAGTAAACCGCAATCGTACAGCATTCTGAGTTTGTGTAACACTAGTAATGTCTTTCCAGTCCCCGCAGCTCCGTGGACAATCGTGGAGGATCCGTTGAAAGATGGCTTTCTGTGTAAGAGGCTTACTTGTTCCTGAGATAGTAAAGCGAGCATTCCAGCGTGGATCTCATTCACGAAGACCCCGCAACTCATTACGATGAATCTGAAAACAAAACAGCAGATATTATTTATTAATGCGACCGACACAATATAAGGAAACGTTGTGCTTATGCATCTGTACATTTAACATTTGTGTTATTCATCCAAAACTGTCACGCTGTAACCGCAGATTTGAATATTACTCTTATTTTACATACAAAGATGGTTTATGAAAAAAAATGGTAATACATTTATTCTAAAACGTGTGCTATAAACGTAGAGACCTATCATTATAGATTGGTTGTCAACGAATCACTCAACCCTTTGGGGGTTCAGTCCTGTATTTGAACGGATGATCTCTCATGCTGAAGGTTGTTAAATCTACAGATATTAAATCTTAAACTTGTTAAATCCACAGACATATCAAGAAACTATTATCTGGTGATAATAATTAATATTTCTAGTAATTCATTGTTTTGGATATTATTAAAATTGTAAATCATCAATTTTGATAATTCAGTTTCAATTAATTTTTAAATACATGTACTAGAACTTTAAAGAAACATTAAACAGTTATGTAAAAACACGACTTAAAACCCAAAAAAGTGCAACTGAATGAGTAAGACAATTCTTTGTCAAGAGGTTTATTAAATGCAGGTAGAATACCGTTATATTTAAGTTCTAGGGACCACCATTTTTGTTTTGTTATATTGAATATAGGAAAAGCATTATTACATATTGTATGTACATTTGCTCGGAATAATAAAAAATATAAGTTATATCTATATTTTTATTTTCAACTCCTAATTACATTAACCTTCACCTTGAATTTGAGTTTATCAGTTATGTCAATAAATATTTGACCAAAGAGGTATTTGTGTTTGCTTTGGGGCGTGTGAAATATTGAGTCTCCTTTGGCACTTCAAAAGTTAATTCTAGTTTATATTTACAATAAGATTGAACAAAGGGGAAGGCATCTTATTGCAGAAATAATTAAATACTTCTAGGTAAATAAAGGCATAATGTGCGAAATTGTCATTTTAATATATAGTCAGAATCTTGCTGTGTGCATTTCGGTAATAAAAGAGTTAGAGTTAGATTATGGTCATTGAAATGACTTAAAATAAATAAATTAGCATAGAAAAAAAAGAAAAAGCGGTCATCATTATGAACCAATCTTCTTTACTATAAATAAATAAATACCTTGAAATTTCGACAGAACAGTCTTCATTCAATTTTACATTTGTTTGGCTTTCATATTGTAGTTTCTTGCAAATAATTTTGAATTTTTTCACAAACATAGTATGACGTTTCCTATAATATTTTTTTTAAGATAACGCTTTGGAAAACATCAAAATGAAAAGCGTTTTTAATATTTTAAATGCATTTGTGTGTAAGACAATGAAAATTTACACCAATTTTTTTGATGAATGTAAAAGATATTCGAATACCCACCTCAGTAAACTGCGTATGACTATGTCTATAAGATAAAGAAATGTCTTTGAACTTTATCGTAGCCATTATACGCCCGACGGTTTCAAGAGAGAAATGTGGTTAAGAGTATCCTAAATACAGCTGAATCGAATACATATTTTCGACAATCGTTCTCTACAAAAAGCGTACCGCCTGCATCTCTGCTTCTTCCCGGAACTTCCCGATATCGTTTAACTGAATGGATATATGGACTGCACTGGATAGTCTCCTGGGGCGCCTGAATTTGACCAGTCGTAAAGAGAGAATGGACGGGCACCGTCTCCAGCACCTGCCTTGACCAGTTGTAGCATCACTGCATGACGTTTGGTATAACACGGAGCTACTCGGTTCATTTTCTAAATTTCAAATTTTTCGTTTTTCGACTTTTAGTACATTATTTTACTGTCTATCTTTGGCATGCGAACAATCTAATAAATATAAGACTTTTTCAACATGTACCGGCAACCCTATTTTAGTACAAAACAAGCAAGAAAACCGCGATTACTGATTAGATATCTATATTTTTTCCGTGAATAATAAATTCCGTTTCTTGACTGTTGACGTGAATATGTATTCTTTTATTTTAGCATAATTCTTGCGGTCAGTGAAAATCGATGAAATTATCAATGTTTACATTTATTAGTTATATTCCTATGACATCACAGAAATCCCGTATTACGAAGTCCGTCATACTGCGTGTTTTATCCTTGCCCTATTCATTACTGTGGAAGAGTGACGAGACTATTAATTTGCAGTGTAAAGAATAAATAATTCTTGATTGTCCTCTCCTAAAATCGTTGCCAGCGGTGACATAATATATCGTTCTACAAGAATCGCTCAATCGTTTCACCACTTCACAGGCTGCATATAATTTTATTTAAAGTAACAATAGGTACGTGCTCGGCTACTAGAACGCATTTCGTCGCTGGAATACAAAACAATGTATAGCATAAGTATCCATGTTATGTCCATGACATTTAACGTAGGATACTTAGTTTTTATAAAGATAGTAAAAATTATTATGTATTCAAATATTTTTCAAACAGCTCTCCTGTAAATTAAGTCCAATGCGACATATCAGGATAGTTCTGCATTCGAGCGACGATTTAGTTTGTGAACACGAAAACTGATCGGACCGCGTGTCATTTAATTCAGTGCTTCCCAAACTGGGGGTCGCGACCCTTTTTGGGGTCGCAGGATTTCTTGCGGGGGTCGCGAAAATATTCAGTACAAAGTACAAATA
>JAGVSQ010003543.1:0-21323 GCA_022683975.1 Rhyacophila evoluta
TACACCTTGTACATAACAAGCAGGGTAACAGAATCCGACACCCATAGTAAAAAAACCTAACCTCACGTAACCTAGGAGAATATTTTCACCAATATGGTGGTTAAGAAATTGTGTGCCTATATTCCATTTGGTTTGGCCTACAGAAAAATACGCCATGTATTAGATTTCAATGTTTGTCCAAATACTCCAGTTTTGTTCACAAACACGGAAGCAGACGTTAAAGGTTGTCGACTGCAGATCGTAGCGTTCATGATTCGGCACCCACGCATCAATAAAAATCAATAAGAATAACTGGTTATATCATTTGGTCGACAAACTGGCGTCGGTAACGCTTTCAATGTTGTATTACATTATATTATTATTTTCATTTCAAGCACGGGAATGAAGGATAAGCCTCGCACTGACAGTTACAAGTTACGACGCCCGACTCGCAACTTGACTTGGCTTGGGTGCGGTCCAACGGAGGAAAGTGAAAACTAGATAAACATAGACTATTTCCCTTTTATTTGTAGTACCAAATCGAACGAAAACGATAAAAATATACCAATTTTAAATCATTAGAATACTTCGCAAAAAGTGAGATTAAAAGAAATTATCTTCTTTTATTCTATGCTGCCAGATTAAAAAAAACCGTTTTTATCGTTAGTTGTTTTAATATCGTTTTATAACAATGTTTTTATAATCATACCATAGTAACTATCATCATTATTTTCAAGTTAGAATGAGTAAAATATACATAAGACCGAGGTTACGATAGATACAACGGCGGCAGATCGACAACAGCAGAGCATCGGCAATAGAGATGCAGAATAGCTATAAATATGTGAGTGAGGAAGTTGTTGTGACGACAGCGTGTTTTTGCACTACCGAACTTGCTCACGTGCTCATTCGTATATTTACTTTGCATATCTGATGCCGTCGTTCTGCCGTCGTGGCATTTGTCGTATCCTCGACCTAACAGTATCGAGTGAAGGATGTTCAAATGAGTACTCGAGTCTTGTACAATGTACTCGAACATTTGAGTTTGCATAAAATAAAGATCAGTTATTGAAATATAAATCGTATAGTATTGTTTCCCTACCGACTATCTGCATCTATTTCTTATTCCAAAAGGCTTATCCACATTTCACTCAGTCATAATTATATTTTACCAGGGAAATATCATGGGTGACTACAGTGCCACGCCGTGAGTGGAAGACGCCCTAGAGCAAAAAAAAATTTGAAACATCTGTTGATTAATAATTCGCATATCTTACATTTTTATAGTATATTTGTTTTCATCGTGCAAATATCGTCGCACTTCGAAAATACTACTCAATTTACTTCACTATTTTTATAAAAAACGCTCATCATATTGGGCGCCTTCAGGTGCACAGTATGATGCGGCCTTGGTTGACTATCCCAATGATTTTAAGACCATGTTTGCGCCACGTGAGAAGCATATGGATTTCCATAATCTTAAGACTTATCTTGATTGATTATTTTTTATGAGGATTAGTCGTCTACCGATCGGTCAAACCATCAAATAGCCATGGCCTGCAGTTATTTTATTTAATTGTATATTACAGGACCTAAAACAGCGACTTCCGTTGCCACCAATTATCAAGTACGGACGTAACAACTCGGCCAACAATTTGTTTCGTTGCATATTTTTTACCGTAAATCAAGTCTCGACTTACATTGCTGATAACGTGATGGTTTTTTTACATGTTAGTATTAATTAATAATTAATTAATGTGTGTTTTGAAAAAGAAGCAGGTTTGATTATTCAGGTATATTTTTTGAGAAATGTTTTTAAATACGATGAGGTAATAATAAATTTAATGTGTTTAGTATGAAAGACGTAATACAGCAAAGATTCTCAAACTTAGTTACTCTTGATTCTTTCCAAAAAAGATCCTTGGCGATCAGTGCTCAGTAATAACTTTATGGATCTGGTTAAAAATATATTCATAAATATAAATTTTAGGATTATCAGATGCCAAGCGTATTAAATATCAAGATTCTTCGTGATTCGGTTTTAGGAGTTCGGCAAGCAGTCTTTTTAACCGTATGAACGCCAACGACTCACCCGTGAGTCGGGACGAGTTCTCTTGCTAAACGTACAATAGTCTAGTTCTGAAAAATGGTTTCGGCATAAGCTCATTAACTAATTCACTCGTTAATGCATACGCATGGCAAATATAATGCTAGGTCATACCAAACATCTGTGAAACTCAAATTTTATAAATGAAATTATTTTTCTTAGATGTTTCTAGAAAATCTCTGGTGTACAGGGCAAGATCATATACATCGGGACTGGCAGTTAAAGAGTTAAGCAGAAAAAAGAAACTGACCAAAATAGACTAGGACGCTACAATAATATACCACAATAATAACCTTAAATTTTATCTTATCCGTCAGCACAAATCAAATACATTATAATAAAATTACGCCGCAGGCGAAAATTACCCAATATATCGTTCACTGAATGAAATAACATCATGTGTGGCAATTTTTGAGTTGTTTACAATGATGCAGTCAACTTTTATGTGCTAAAAAATTAATATTTTTGATTATATCTAATTAATTTATTAACCCTTAAAGCTCCAATGTTATGTCTGGGTTGACATCGAATTGTTTAGCCAATTCCTCGAGCAGAATTCGACATTATGCAGCTAAACTAAATGTGCCCTCTATCTACTCGCCCTGTCTTTATCCCTGGTCTTAATCAGGCTTATCCTGGAGCTCTGATATTAAGAAGCGATCTAGTTTAATAGATTTGGATTATCACGCACACAAGTGTGCTGAAGTTTAAAAAAAATTGAGACCCACTTTTTCAAGCAATTATGTGAAGAAGATTCTATATTATAACGCGCAGTTTCAATTCACTCTCAGCTTTTTTCAAATTACAGTTATTATAAATCAGATTATCTTTTTTATGTTGCGTTTACTGCTTGTTTGTTTTCTGATTCTGTAAACCTTAACAAATTTTCTTCTTGAAGGTTTGCGGTCCATAGTTTGAAGAATCACAAAGATGAAGCAAATACCAATCGAAGTTTAGTCTGCTCTGTTTATTGTCTGTACTCTACATACGTTACGCGATCACTATGTGATAATAATTGACCACACATCACCTTGAACGATTTAGCAAACAGCTACAAATAAAAATCAATAACAATACACTTATTAAGAGCAATTTAATTATACCTACACAATACGTAACAATGTCGGGTGCCGCATATGGATAACAAAGAGATTTAATGGTTTTATTAGCTTAAGGATTTTGGGTAGCCGTTGTCATGGAAACAAATGAATTGCTAATATATTTATATATTATGTAATAATAAACAAATTTGTTATTGCCTTTAAAGTTCTTAACATTTAAATCGATTTAAATTGTTATTATTATGGAAAATCATTTACAAAACAAAAATTCAACCCAATCATTTTGTTGGCGTAATTCAACCATGGAAAGGGCATAAGACGTAACCCACACAGTCCTATTTTACAGGAGGGACAAAAACGACTACTTAATGATTTTGAGCCAAAATCAACATATACACTACCTTGAAGTACACGAAGACCTAAACTGGTGTTTTATTTACCTGATCTCATAATAATATAATAAGTTATTTAAGAAAAACTAGTAAAATTGTTATGGTGGAAATTCTTTTTCGTGGTCGAAAACTTGACAGACCATAGTTTTTATAAAAACTTAAAAGCCAAATTAAGATACTAATTCGGCATTTGCAGCTTATATATTTTTAGTAGAACGTGTGTTAAGGTTTATATATTATGATTGTCGAAAAAAGGCTATTTTGAAAAACTGAGGGTTACGTTCTTTTTCATTTCCAAAGTCGATGTGTAATTTTTAGCTTAGTTAGATGTATTTTGTACTGAAATATTTATACTATATTAAATCAAATCGATTTGATTTTACTTGTTATAGTACCCATTGTTAAATTGTCTACTGTGAAAGAAGCGTACAATATATATTTATACTTGATTTGAAATTAAATAGAAAATTTCAACCCTTTGACCGCTACGATGTTTCGAAAAAAATAGGAAATGTAGATTAATTGGAGGCAATTAATCAAAAGACGTCCAAGCCACAATTTAGCGAAATTTTAGATATACTCGTATGATCAGTGACAAAGAACACAAATAAAGTAGAGAGTAATTATTTTTATTAATTAATTTTGGAAACTACCTAAATATTAAATCAATATATATTGTCATCAAATGAAAATTGATTTTAAGCATCCAATGATTTAAAATTTGTATTAATGATCCATAAATAAATTTGTGCAAAATCTATCCAAAATAAATGAAATTTTAATCATTTTGCTTTTGTATTAATACATTTAAATATATTATGTACTTGAAGTCTTATATATGTGTATACTTTGTAGTGTATCATTACTAATACCAAACTCAGAATAAGCAACAAAGCAGGCGTAATTAATTGCTTTTAAAGTTCCAGAAGGACGTAGAAATTTATTATTTAGTAAGATAAACTAGGTGCTTTGAGAACTTTTTAATTTATCTATCATACACAGTAAACAAATGGTTACGATGTTATTTCTGTTTAAAAAGAGAACATCTGATTAGACACACAAATATTATTTATAATACTGGGTGTTTAAAAAATTTGCTTATTTCGCATGTGAATATAAAATCTCTCTAAATACGTACATTCTTATAATATACATACGCCTTGGCTATGACGTTAAAAACAGAATCTGTCATTTGAAGGCTTCCCCACTCTTGACTGTAATCTAAGCAAGCGTCCTTGTGAAGTGGCTTTTTTTTTTAATCTCCAAAATCAAAAATTCAAAACTATACTGGCAATTTTGCCCACTGGTAAAATATTTGAAAAAAATAAAACTGAGATGAGATTAAGTGTTACTATGCAATTACTGTATGCATGTATTCATTCGGACAATTTCTTATTTAGTATAATATTCTTTGAAATAATCATTGAACTAATTTGCTAAGAATATTTTATTTTTATTTGAATGTTAAACAGTTTTAAAAACGCAGTTCTTACAAATTATTATATTATTAAATTACGGCAATAAGGGGGATATTAAAATTTTTAGTTTTTGTTTCTAAGTATTGTAATAATAGTGTGTCAAGATTACATTTTTTCTTATCGGGTTTCAAAATCTAGACAAAGAGTTTATTCTAATATCTAGCAACAAAAAATACAGTCAATGTCACTTCGACCTCTAACGGTTGAAAAGGCGAACAATGAACCTGTGCTCATATTTTTTTATTAAACGCATCAGATTTTAACAAATCCGACGAGAAAAACCAATTTTACAACAGCTGAAAATGACAAAAGAGCAACTTTTTGTCCCGTATAAATCTGTGACAATTTGAAAATGGAACGGTGATACGATAGTTCGGCGCAGTTCCATTGGGAAAACTTTTGAAGTGGATTCAAAAATGAAACAATGTTCAGCGAATCGAACGCGAAAATTCAAAAAGCGTTCCAAATTCAAAATAATTCATTGAACGAGGTGCGGTGTTATCATTTATGAACAAAACGAGATGTAATCCAATAGCGAATAATGGTTGCTCTCAGCGTTAACTATTACAACATACACATCGGATTTCTTGTAAGAATAGAACCCATAAAATAGATTAACGATGTTCTTGACTGAAGATTGACCCCATTTTTTCCGCTGATTTATAAGGAATACCCGTTGCGAGTACATAAAAATAACGATAAAACATCATGTAACGACCATTTTCATTTGTGAGAAATTATAAAACAAAAAAAATATATATTTCCATCGAATATAGTATAATTTTACTAACCATATTAGGCATTTTGTTACATCATTTAAGCTAAAAAATACTACATCATTACCATGCAGCTGGTGTAAAAATCCTCCTTAAAATTAGGACTCAAGGCATGATTTTAGAAAGTTGACCCTAATAACCAATCGACTTACAAATATAATTACAGAACTTCAATATTATTGATCTTCATATTATATACACTCTTGATGGTTATATTTGACAATCATTAGTTTTCGTAGTAAACTATTCATTACTAAAAAGTCGTACGTAATAAAACTGAATAATAACATCAAGAAAAAAACTCTTGTGTGTGGTTTTGAAACGCGGTGAGCGGAACAGAAAGCGGTCCGCGGATCATTTTCGAACAAGCAAGCGCGGGGCAGCGGTGCATAAAACAAAACGGATGGGCCAATCACAATGTTGGTCGCGTGATTGAATATTGACAACACAACCGAATGGAAAATTCTAAATTTGAATTCTCCTCATTCTAATTTCAAAATTATCTTTGACTTTGTTTGTGGTGAACTAAATTTAAAATCACTAATCTAATTTCAAAAATATTATTGACTTTGTTTACGCTAACAGGTTCACAATTCATATTGCAATAAATCAATATAGGCATAAACGTTTTTCATCGGTTAATATAAATGAAATTAGTCTATCCGCTACGATAGAATTTTCGTGTTCATTAATCTTCATTGTGTGGGTGAACTGGTATCAATCAATAATCAATTATATTTTATGGCTAACATATTATTAACGTTATATAATGTATTTATATTTAAGCTGTTCTAAATTCCTTCCGGTATGAGGTCCGTAATATATAATAAAAAAATAAGGCCAATGTGGAATGTTTCGTTAAAATATTATTTAAATGGAATGCAGTGAATGCAACTAATTTCACGCCAGAGAAGATTTGAATGTTCGTTGATCAAAATCTCATATTGCAGCTGTGTTATGACTTTTATTTAGATATTCATGTATGTCAGATTTCAAAACAAGCCTATATTCATGAATATTTTTTTAAAAAAACTGGTGGTCCAAATATTTAACTCCAGAGTAAATTAATGATCCATATCAAATGTAGACGTAACCCACACATAACAAACTTTACAGTAGGCACGAAAACGTCTATTTAACAATCAAAATACAGTCAGAACAAATAGCAGTCAAAATACTAAATAGACACAACTTAAAAGTGCACGAAGACTCCAACTGGTGTTCTATTCATTAAATCTTAAAAAGTAATTTAAACAAAATTGAAATTGTAGACGTCTATTTTTCAGGTCATAATTTCTGGGACCACATCCTTTCTACACAGTCGATATGATAAAATACTGATTTTTGATACTTACTCGTACACTACACTAAATACTTACATCATTTCTACGTGTGGAGTCCATTATCAAACATCTTCAGCTGTCAGCTTTTGAATTAATGTTTCCTCAAGCTTATCCAGATCATGGCAAGTCCAATGTAGATGTATGATTTGTGGAAACAGCTAGGCTCAGCAGTGTGACTTGTGGTTTTTTGTAGGTAATATACAATTGATAAGTATGAAACTTATCAATTGGTGTGTATTTGACAATGAAATGTAAGTTTATCTTAGAATACTCCGCATACTTGGTAACATTTTATGAAAGACTGCTAACGAAGACGATTTAAAAATACAAATGCGCAAGTCTGGATACTCGACAAATTGACAACCAATTTACGTGAAAAGTCTGTAAATACATGTTTTCACGTTACAAATATCAATCTGCTCCACTTATGCAGCGGGCATGATTTAAAAAATACGGATACACAAAAATATGTATAATAAATCGTCCATTGAATAAATTTTAGAAGTTAAAAATTATTTATACTTAGTATAATATTACAGTATTTCTTAATGATATAAAATAACTCTTATTTTTAAATCCGTTTTCTAAGTTGTTGAGTTATGTATCACAAAATATAATAATTTGTAGCAAAATTTGACAATATCATAGAATAAAGCTGACATATGAAATTTACTTCCACATTAAAGTTATTTGAAAGTCTACTAAAATATTTTAGATACAGAAATTTGTGATAATAAAATCGCTTAAATTATTATTAGAAGTATTTTTGATTGGCCGGGTTGGAAGTAGCTGCCATGGAAGATTAAAAACTAATTTTAATGGCGTTATATCGTGTTTAAAAAAAATCAAGGCCGAAGCATAAATCTGAGGTAGTAAAAGTGTCCACAAATATGGCGGAATTCTTGATATTAAAATAAAATATAATGGAAATACGTTAAGAGCGGTGTACGAGGCAACACGTTGACACAGACCGATTTATATGTCAAAATGACGGAAATCACTCGCAGAAATTATCTAATAGAGGTCAGAGATAAATTAATATAAAACTCGAAAAAGATTTATTTATGCTATCATACGTTATATTTTATTTAATATATAAGAAGTAGATTCTATTAATGATAAAAAACAAGTATGAAGTATATGGTGTATGGACTAATAATGTGCCCGAAATCCGATCGTCCAAGGCGTTAGCAGGTATATTTTAGAGTATCTAATATTCATTCGTATAGAATAGAAGATTCTTCTAATTGTAATTGATAATCAAACCACATCAAAAATCAAATGTTGGAATTTGATGTGTGTGCTTATGTTCTTTGTAAGAATAAAACCTTCATAATTCATTGCAGTAACGGCCATTATTACGTATTAGGTCGCGGACATGACAGGACATGTGCGAGTGATGAAGATCACGTGGTCGTCACAACAACTTGCTTACTCACCTATTTATAGCTATTTTGCATCTCTGTTGCCGTCGCTTTGCCACCATCACCTTATAATATTACGAAGCCTAATACTTATTTTGCAAGCTGTACTATACTACGTTGATTTTCAATTCAAGTGACATGTGTTATTTTCGAGAATTTACTAATGATAAAAATAATAAATAATATGTATTAATAAAGTCTAAATAACAATGAAAAATAAAATAATCACAATTTTAAGAAACTGGAATAAATATCTAAGTCCTATATTTTTTTCTACGTTCGCTCCGAAAATCAAACGTATTATATATAGTCCTCTCTAGAAATGGAGTATGTCAATTTCTGCACTGTAGAACTATTTTAATATTTTTTTTACGACAATTGGCTGTTAACTAATTTTTCTACTCATTGGGCATCCAAACCTGTAGCTGTGAAATTCGTACCTGCATTCTTCAGCTCCGAACTAAGCACGCTAACATCTCCGTCACCGGGTAAATCATATTACCCCGTTTAAATGAGCGATCAGTTTATAATAAATATTTGTCACGTGTTAAGATATATACACAAATATATAGCTAGACTATTATAATCTTTGTCAAAACTGTATATCATATTTTTCGGACAATTGCATGAGGTAATCGAAATAATATGATAAAAAATAATTTGCTTTAACTTGCCAGGTTGGTCATGATAAAATTATCGCGATAAATTCAGAGGAAACATATGTTTATTTATGATAAACAGTTTTTTGGAGAATTTCTGTGAATGCAATATAATGATAAGGTATTATACAATTATGATTTATAATATTTCTGTGAAACTCGTATATTTCAATGCGTATGTTTATTATTGATAGTAAATATATTTTATATCAATAATATTGCAATGCTCACATTCGTAGTTATTGAGAAAATATTTGGTTTAGAATAAGTAAATACAGTTATTACAAATCGTATTTGTTCAGTGAAGCTGGCCGAATTTTACTATGGTACCCACCCACCAGTCAAATTATTAGATTATTCTTCGGTGAACATCATTTAACTAAAAAAATAATCATTTCCGATTATCTTTAGTTTAACTATTGATACTATATATTATATTATTCACTATATTCTTCATAATGGTCACAACATTCTATATTTTTAACTGTATATTTAAATAATAACATACTAATTAACCAGTTGAAAATTGGATTGAAGCACATAATAATTTAAAGTAAACTTGCGATGCTTATACGTAAGTCAAATTAAAATAAATTCTTTGAAACAATATAATTGTCTATCAGCTGTAGTGTACGCAAATGAGATGGAATATAACGTACAATTAACTTTAAATTGTGAAAAAGACAAATCGAAAAATGTGATTCGCTACATAAGTAGATATGCGATCTAAAGAATCTTAACATAGATTATTAAAATAAATTTTATACCGAATTATAGCAACTTGACATAATGTAACATATAAATACTTGACAATATGATAATGGATTTCAATATTGATGACATAATAATGTAATAATATGATATCATTGTAATGGTTTTAAGAATTTAATTAAAATTATTAAGTCAGATAAGTTTTATGATTACTTAGTTATCATACTACAATCTTATAACACTGAAAACCAATACAAACTGACTATATTGACGCCAAGCCCTATCTCGTGAGACGCTTTAAAGAAAAATGTATTTTTCGACGTAAAATTAACGTAGATAAATTTTAATCAACTTGACATCTTATCAAATTAAAGTTTTCAAGAATCTAGTTTACGCCATCAGTAGTTGACTTGTCTTCTTAATTATATATTTAGGAGTGGAAATTTATCACAATTACTACGAACTTTGACTCTGACTTGTCTTTTCACTTTTATCACATTGATATCATAAAAGGACTTTAAAATGCTTTCTTAGTTGTATAATTACAACACCCTCTTCCTTTTAAGCATTATTTAAATTTATTATGTGAATTATAATGTAATTTTTATTCAGTTATATTATTAACTATATATTGTATAGCTGCTTACTGAATTTAACGCTATTACTAAATCAAGTAGCCCATGACATTGAGCCGCATCTAATGCATCGACTACTTCGCTTGTTGAAAATATTTATGCAAATCACGTACAAAACCCTAAGACTGTATGAAATGAAAGAATAACTGTTGTTGCACAGTGGAAGTATGTACAGTTTGCCACTATGTAAACATGATATTTTTATTTTTGCTTGTGGTTTATTCTAGCTCTGAAACTTATCGTAATTTTTCGTAACAATGAGTATGTATTGGAAAATATCAATTATTATACACATGGACATAGTTGACTTTTTGTGAGTTTTACTATTATAAAATAATATAGTCCATGTAATTGTGGCAGACTTATATTGTTTTGACTAAAAAAAATATGTTAAGTTTTATTTGCAGTAGTTCATAATCAGTCAGTCCATAACAGCTAAATTCCTAATATACCATGTTTTCTCCACAAGATCATATTAAAAGAAGTAACTAGTTCTTATACACAATACATGAGTAGATGTCCTGATTAAAAAGAAATCTCTTGTTACACAAGGAATTCTATCACTGTATGGTGACTAAAAATATCCGAAAATCAGTTGCCAAGAATCTAAAAAAATAAATATATATATATGCAGACCTATTTAACGTGTATTTTAGAAGAAAAGTAAAACAGAATATGCCAATACCAGTAACCTACATGACTGTAATAATTATCAGGTTATCTATAAAACACGATTTAATTTATATGATCTCTTTTCATGACAATATGTAATCAAATATACTTAAGTTTACGACTAAATATGAACTAAAAATCAAAAATATATACATTATACAAAACAAATACGTAAAAATGTCTCCCCGAAAGCCAAGTAATTAGGGTGCGCGGATCGTAGCCGGAGATTGCGAGTTCGATTCACATGCTTAGTTGCTGGATTTTAAAAAATCAACGATGTGGAAATGAATGCCTATTCAGTAGAGCAATTTATTGATCAATTTTCGTGAAACAAAACTGTCAAGACATGTTTTCTCATTAGAAACTTATTATACATACTAGATTTTCGGAACGGACATATTCACACTGTATAGATTTATATACTACACTTTTGGAGCGAACATGATAGAATATAATATATGCGTATATTCTGAGAAACGGATATTTGAAGACGAAGAAGATATTGCAGCATTTAATTTTGCGAAAATTTATTTACCCATACGTTTTATATATATATTATTATTTTAGATAGCCTTATTTGTACTCTTTGCAGTTTAATTCACAACGCTTTATTAATATGAAAATGACTAAGTAACAGGTTTTTACACAAAGTAATTAGTTGAACAGGTGTAATCTGAATAAACACTCTAATCGTATTTACAGAAACCAACTAGAAGAATTCAATCACTATTCAAGATCATTTAAAAACGCAGAATAAATTGTAACGAAGTTGGCAAATGATATAATATTGTATTGTATATAAAAAGTGGAAACGTTCGTGTATTTTGGGAAGTCGGCCGCTTGAATAGGTATTATAAAATGGCTTCGCGGTTTTACAATTAAAGAATTCGCTTATCGGTCACACTGTTTCAGATTCATTTAATATTATATAAATATTATTATAAATATTTCCACCACGCAGATTGTGAAATAATATAACCCGACAATGTTTTCTGAGAACAAAGTACAATTTGACAGAATAATATTTTGATGTGATATCAATATTATCAACTTGAATATGAAGTAATTAGTACATTTTACAATCGTTTACTATACATTGAGGCTTTATCAATAAATGTTTTGATAAAAAAATCTTTTCCTTATTCAAGAAAATTATGTCTTCACAGTGGATCCATTTTTTTAAACATTTTATTTAAATAAAAATTCCAATTCGATCCAAAAATTCAAGACTCATAATAAGCACTATAAACATACCAACTGATGTTAACAATTCACTATCCCAACATGTATACCAAATATGCACCTTTAGCCAAAGGGGTGCAGAACAGGTACGTGTTGGACATAACACCCGACGATAGAAATAGTGAGACAAGCGGCAAACATATCTATTTAAGACGGTGGGGTAGAAACCAAGACATCAATGGACTGATTTATTATTACAGTAAACACGATGTACAAAACGTTCAAAAGCCATAGAACCACATAGAGACCGTTAGATTTACGAAAAATTTCTAAAAAATACATGACAGCATGATGCATAGAATCTGCAAGAATGTAACCAGTTGAGAAGCCTTGATGCAGGCCGATGATGATAACTTGCCTATTATCTAAATACATAAATATATTCAACAAACTTGACAGATTAACATATGTACATAATGCGAAAACACGTGATTTTGAATTAAGCGAAATACAAAGGAGGAAAAACACCGAACCCTTATAATCAAAACGATATGGAACAAGAAACTGCGCAAAAAATGTGACTTAACTGATTTCTACGAAGGAGCTAACTCGAAACAAAGGAATTTGTAAGGCCTTCATTATATCACTACATCTTTTTTTATCACAATGTGTGATATAATTTAATTTGTTTTTGCTATAATTGTACCACATGCAAAACGACCACAATACCACTGATAAGATAACCTGGAATTCTATGAGTAAAGAAGTTGGTCATACTCGAATTATAAAGCAGATATTACACTAAATAAATTGGCATTTCAATGAATAACGAGAGATCTTTGTTTCTTACACTGTTGAGTAATAAATAATTGATTAATTCGACAATATTAAAATTTAATACTATTCGATAAGATTTAGTAGAAAATTTAGGAGGTAAATAAGATGCATATATATACGCAACTCCAATTATAGATACAATAGACATAAAGAGATGGAAACTTTTATGAAATATTTCACGGATGACATTTATTATTACTTATGGAACGGATAACAACTATTCCACGAAACATATACCCAGAAAAAAAATCAAAAGAAATATATAACGTTGATAAGCGATAAGAATGAATCCTTCCTGAGTAAATGGCAGCATAACAATTTCCTATGTGCCTGAGCATAAAAAATAAGGGATTGGATTCGCTCAATGGGTTGGGCGAATGAAAATTGTGAAGTTGAGTCTTATGGTGACCATAAACTCACCGTCTGCCTGTAGTCCGGGGACTAATTGGGCGATGATTAGAATTGAGGCAGCATGCGAGGCGATAATGAGATGTGACATGATCCTATCGATCAGACTGACAGTATGCCACTGTTGACGTGGACTGTAGTGTATAAATACCATTAGCGTTGTGGAGATCCATATGTGCACACATTCGAATTTTAAAATGTGATATATGTGTGATTACTGTGGACGACTTACTAAGTTTTTGCCAAGATATCATTTAATATGTTCTTGGTTAATTAATTTAATTTAAAATTATTTTACACGTTTGTCATATGCTTCTCATTTATATGCGTGTAATATAAATTATTTTTCGTTAATAGCAAAATATTATTTATATTGAAATATATTCTCAAATCAGATATTAAATATATTATCAGAATAAAGTAAAAGGCAAAAAAGTTGTGACAAGAACATGTTCCCAAGAATAATCAATCACCTACTAAATAAACTGAGAATACTCATACACAAATATAGGATGACATGATACAGCCCTGGTGACGAATACGAGAGATAAAAAATATCAAAAAAAAACATGAAATATTACGTGGATATAAGACATTTAAAATACATAAAATTGTTATGATATCCATGAATATGGAAAAGGCTTTAAACCGGTCAGGTGCCTAAAAAGTACATTATGTAATAATAAAAAAAACGTTTCATATAAAGTATAAAAACGTATAAAAAACTTAAATAATTTACATTTAACAATATTGAAAAATAAAATAGCGTATACATGAGCATTGGCGTACGAATCTAAAAACGTGGCAACATTATTCATCGAGCACAAAGAACTGTTCATTTTTATTGTTATTCGTAAATGATACGAACCTCTGCACACACCTGACAATCAACACAACAAAACACACGAAACCAAGCAAATTAGATAATGGTAGGAGGTATAAACTAGTATATTTGGACGTGCTTATTGCATTCTCATGGGTCGACCGTGACTTTTGAACCTTCCGGTACATGGAACATGCGCATTGAAACATGGAGGTATACGTTACAAGGTGTGAGAGAAAAACTGTACCTAATTATCATACGATAAAAAAAAATATAATAAGGTGTACCATAAATACGGCCAGAATAGTAGAATTATTTTTTTGGCGAAGTCAACCTAATTCAACAACAGGCTACAATGCAAGAAAAACCAGAACATTATTTAATTCCGGCAATATACTAGTCTAATATAAATTGTTAGTCTCCAAACACAATAAATAATATGGGAGCTACTTTTGTAGTACATTTTATATTTACTTCAATTGCAAAATGCTAATATATAATAAGTATAAGGGAGGTAAATTTACATAAATGAATCATTTAATATAGTATTGTATATAAAATGTATGGTTAATATCTTAGTGCGTGCTTCAGTATAAATAAATGTACACATCTGACACGTTATGTGTTACTCACTATGTACATAGCTTACTCGAATGTAAAACAGCTGTGTTGGACTAACAACGATGTTTCAATCAACATGATAGATTCCCACAAGTATCATATTATTTTAACAAATATTGCAGGCAAACAATGGGTGTAATAAAATAATGCATTCAAGTCACTTTCCAATGCAATCAAAGCACTTGTTGGGAAACTCTGAATATACGCCTAAGATCACGCCATGAAAATTTTACCTATTAACTGCGTGTAATCAATAACTGAATATAAATAACACTTTAATGTTTTTTTCGCTGTTTGTATTAAACTATTAAGGGGTTTAACTGTGCAATATATTCTAGACACGTGTAGTTTTTTTAAATCAGTAATAGTAATTATATTATTTATTAAAAATATGTATTTAACACGTACTGACTTTAAAGTCATTCAATCACTTCTCATTGATTGTCATGACACGAGTCACGATGTAAATATCATTGCAAAATTCTTCGTATCAATATTATGATAACGACTAGTAGAAGGTGAATAATTTGTCTCAAATTAACTGAAGCAAGTTTAAAATGTGTAAAATAACGAAGAAATTGGTAAAATAATATGTCGTATCAACCCCTGCTCGCTTAAATATGATAAGAATTATTAAAAAAATGTTATTTTTAGGACTTGAATTTTAGGTTAGGTAAATAATTTACCACGTTAATATTATTTAATGTCTGACCGCAAATACCATATTCGATAACGTAGCATTTTTTTAATTAATAATAAAATAAGTCGTAATCTATATAAGCAAAATAATTTATAATTCAATGCGAAAAAATGAAAAATAGTCAATGTGGAATATTAGGCAAGGATAAGTTATAATATAAGTATTTTTCCGTATACGTCACTGAAATATATGCCTCGTATGGCATAAATATGTTAATTTCCACGGTCGAACATCTTGTGAGTCAATTTGCATATTTTTTTAGCACAGTATCTGTAATCACAATGAACACATGTGCCTATTTGTATTAGGAGAGAAAAACCGTTGATTTTGCTCAAAGGAAATCATACATTTAGCAATCAGTGGGAAAGCTAAAGATACGCCGTGATGTATTTCAAAACTTAAAAGCAATGAATTTAGAAAACTCGTTTTTTTTTGAGATCATACCTAAGAATGTAAATAAAAGAAAGACGAACGGTTGGGAATTATTGTAGTTAGATAACAGACGTATTCACCTATTCGTCATCCTAGCAAAAAGCCGTATTCTTGGAAAAAAGATTGACCGAAAATCAATGAAATATACATGACACATGGGAAGCCCCAAACTAAAAGTATACTGAAATCCTACCGACAAAATTATACCAAATTGATAATAAGTTTGGCATTATTAAAACTCGGTATTAATAATTGAATAATTTCACTGAAATACAATTACATATTTAAGTGTACACGTAGATAGATGGGTCAGCTAATAATTATAACTTAATAGGTTTCGACAATGGTGTAACAGTTTAAATAACGGTATCATCTAACCTTTTAAATGAATAGAAATGTAATTTAGCGAAATTATATGTACTATTTTATAATTGAATTCAATTACATAAATATAATTAATATTATTAATCGGATTGGTAAGTTTGTACAAAATGTATTACGAAATGATTTTGGTGTATACTTTTGTTTCTCCAGCATTAATATATTTAATATAAAACCGTAAAGAGACTATACATATGTGCCTTTTATGAGGATGAACACGGACCTAAAACCATCTAAACATTAAATATTGTAGTCTACCATCATAAGTTACGTTTCCATTTTAAAAAATTCAGTATAGTAGCTAATAAATATCATTTTTTATTATATTTAGTTGTTAAGGTATTATTAACTTTGCATTATTGATAATCATGGATATGCATGCGAATACACGTTTCAAAGATAATAAAGCATGAATACAAGAATATTCTAGTATAGAAAAAAATGCTTACATTAAAATTATTTTTCTATTTTTAATAATATTATAATAATGATACCTACTAGCAATTCTAAGCTGTGTTACTAATTAAATTGTTATGGGATAAGTAAACGTATTTTTCTCATATATTTTTAATAACAGACTGTAAAACTAACGTGAAAAGACATTGATGTCTGAGAAATCGTACTAACGTGACGTTTCACTCTTCACAGAGATATTTCAATCCATTCAAAATTCTTGGCAGTTTTGATATTTATGCAACGTTATGTTGTATTGATAGGATTTTCCGCGAATAATTTAACAGTCTCCGAAACGGAAATGATACTGTTTTTTTTTTTATTAAAATCAGCTAAACGACGTAACGATAAATTGAATATGAGTGATGGGAAAACGGTTTTTCCGTTATTCGACATGATATATATTTACATTGTGATACGCGAAATGATGGGCTAGTATCGCTTCATCCAAAAGCTAAATAACTTAAATTAAATTTGGACTTTACAATGAGACATGATAAATGCATACGCAATTCAGACGAAGTTATATCTGCTTTCTATAAGAGATTCCAAGATATAAGTCGGATGGCTTAACTTGCCTGACATAAATGAAAAAATGTTTCAACACAATATAGTTAGTTATTCATTTTCGATGTGGATAGCTTTAGCACACATAATGATAGCATACTCTGACGGCATGCCAATAGGTAGTATCAATTTTAAAACAAAAACCAATTCTTTAAAATCAAAAGAAAAAACGTTTACAGCATTAGTTTTCTCCGTACAATTTTAAAACGTCGTAATTTCTTCACTTTTGGTATAATAGTTTATCATACGAATATTTACAAATAATTTACAACAGAACGATTGAATACTATACATGGATAAGTTCGTTTATTTATCTTCAAATAAATGGATATTTTTTTTAGTATTCAGTAATTTATCTATTGAAAAGTTTGCTTCAGTTGTTTCTCAAAATATCGGATAGATGCTCTTTATTAGCTCACAAAATAGATAGATTAATAAGCCATGTTAAGAAATATTACATTACGAAAATGTTGGCATCAGTTATATAAAAGCGATGACGATCGAGAAAATGATACTCATTGATTGGTCAATCAATATAAATCATTCAGTAGCGAACATGTCAACTGTTTTGACTCGAGTCAGCGTCTCGGTAAAATTAGACATTCTGAACGATGAAACTCACATCCCGATAGGCGAAATTGGTATTATAGAAATAGATTGATTCGACCATGACTTTCGACATGAAATTCAAAGCTAGCACAATACAAGCGTAGCTATTTTTTATAAATTATCAAAGTAAACAATCAAACGGAACGCGTATTGTGTTTTATTGTTTTATTATTAAAATATATAAATATTTTTCGCCGGTGACACAGAAACATACAAGATTACGAAAGTGTCTTGGAATGCGTGCTTTAAACGGTTTTTAATAGTCGATTACTAACAGTAAGACAAAAGACAACATTAATTAAACAATATTGTGGAATATGCAAGTTATTTTACGAGATGAGATCAACAGACCGAATGTAAAAAAAAAAATTGAATGGGTGGTTATATAAAAAAAATATTTGTTTGGTTGTACGAGACGACTAATAAAAAGCTACTTGACTGAAGATTAAGCGAGTTTAAGTACGGGCTTAAAATAGAAGTACATAGGTCGAGATATAATAGTAAGACTTCAAAATTATCAAGCAAGGTTCAAAGAAGTCGAAGTAGATAAGTACTTATTAACTAGTTGACATTTTGTTAAGGCAACACAAAATTAAGTGCTAAGAGTTTCTTCTAGACGACATTTTGAGTAAATTTAATAAGAATAGAAACTAAACGTAAGAAAATAATTGTTGTTTTGTAGATACAAAATAATGATTCAACAATACAGATGGTAATTCTTGTGCCAAGCGAACAAAAATAAGTTTTTAACGTTTATATGTTAGTATTTTTCAGTAAATGTTTACGCTTCTCGTCGATAATAGAGGGTATTTGCTAAAAAAAATGACTTCTTACAACGCGCCCAACAAATTTAATTGAAACGTTGAATTTTTTGATGGGCCGATATGCGTACGAAACTCTTCGTGTTATTTCAACTAGTGTTTTTTTAACTATGTTCGCTATGAAAGTGGAGCATATGGATCTCCGCAATGGGAAGAAATATCTTGACAGATTATTTTTCACGATATTTTTTTGTCGGACAATTTTGCTAGGCCAAATAGGCGAACACGGATTAGAACCATTATAATAGCAAACATCTGGATTTTTAAAAAACTAAAAATATAGGAATGAATGCCCTACGGATTGAGCAATTGGCTGACAATCAATTTTCATGAAAAATCTGTTCAAGTCTTGACATTGCGGGGATTCATTTATGTACCCCATCCATTTCTGGAGTAGTCATTCACAGTATTGAGATCCAAATGCTATACTTTCGGAGCGGATTTGGTATAAGCAAATAAACATATATGGACGTATAAAAATTAATGATTTAATGACAAATTTACATTTAAAATCAATTTTTAGTATTATTCAGATGTTTTTAGTTTCAAGGTACAATGATAACAGAAGCCCAAAGTCAAAATCTTTTAAATCAAACACTTTTCGGAAATATTCAAGAAAATGAAGCTACGTACCAGTTGTCGATATTGCATTCATTTACAAATCCAATCAAATCAAAGCTATTTCAAAATATATACCCTATACTGGAATCAGTTTACCACATCTCTGTGGGAAGTAAATAGGAAAATAATACACAAAACACGTCGGTACCACACCAACAAAAAACCGCGGTATTACCGAAGATTTTTCTATTATAAAATATTTTCCTGTTGGCGTCGCCCTTGATTTTAGCTAAACATTTATAAACGTGAAATTTAAATCACTTACTCTACTGGAAATAACCTTTAACTATTGCCACGTAATTGTGTGTGAAATATATTGGCCATGTCTACTTTGACACACCAATTAAATTCGCATGATAACATCGAATTATGTGTGGGTAAATAAATTCTTGAAAATATCGGTAAAGACACGGGTTTACTTCAAAATTTAACGATCACAAACACACGCAAGTCATGACAAAATTTAACTTTTTTTGAACACTTAGCAAAATTACATCCGAAACAAATTTAACGCTTTGACTAACTACCAAACAATAATACATCGTCGATTGTGATACGAGCGCGAAATGCCGTTTCGCGTCTTTAGTTCCAGCTTTTTAAAAATATTTTGCAGTGCATATTATGTAAAGTAGTATGTTTAATCATAATACAGTGATTTTATTATCAAAAATATATTTATATGAATTCTTGATATTTTTTTTGCTTTTTCAAAAACAAATTCCAGGGTGAAGAATATTTTAAACGTGATAATCGAATCTGAATTGATGTAACACAATAAAATAAGAAACTTTATAGGAGATGAACAAAAATGATACGAGATCAAGACTTTCTTGTACAACTGTCTCAAACTCAACAAACATAACAAACTCCAACTCAAAAACTCATTTAATTGCAATAATATTGATAATTATCAAATTGTTTAAATTGTCGACATTCGTACTTATTTATATAATTATATCCTTCCGACGATCTTCCATATGAGAGACATTATTGCAATACAATCAGGCAGCCAAAACATTACAGAAAGCAAATTAATCATTTAAAAAAATCTAATATAATTATACTCCCTGACCCACCCCGGATGCGCACGGCACTGCTAATATGAACATTGTATAATAAGTGGTAAAAGTAATAGAGATGATGCATCATACATGTGTAACAATTTTTATTGATGTTTGGTGACAAAGTATGGTAGAATTTTTAGTGACCAACGTGAATGTTACGTTAAATAATACTGTGTACTCGTTTCATCTGTTCTCGCGGATTATTCGCAACGCTCGCCGATTGCGCGATAAAACGGCTGTCCGTACTTGCGGGGACACGAACCGGTGTCCCTGCTTCCCACACACCGCTCCTTTTACGAACGGGCCGTCCCATCACTTCTTCGCCTCGTTATGCGATAGCGTCTTGTGTAATCTTGCAAGATCTACCACACGGTCTGAACAAAGTCCGTGCAATTCCGCAAATAATAAAAAGGTACAACGTTTATCAGAACGACTGTCAGTAATGATTCGAAAATCGAACGTTAAAACATATTCGAAATTTCTTATTCATTCTATAACGGTTACAGATACGGAATTTAAATAATATTTATAATTCGTATCGAAGTACCTAACACTTAATTTGAAGTT
>JAGVSQ010003544.1:0-21323 GCA_022683975.1 Rhyacophila evoluta
TTGAAGTACGTTGAATTGACATTTCGAATATTAAGTTTATTAAAAAAAATGTTGCCGTTTTTTGTGTGATACATTATATGCCATCATACTACAATGTTAGTCTCATAGCCTACTAGATTTGACTCTCCCTGTATCACCCTCTTCCTCATCTCATTTGCGTGCAAATCGAGAATGAAATTTCCCTTAATGTCCCGAGAGAGCGTCCGTGAGACTTCAGCGCCTCTCGCCTGATTTATTGTAAACTTATCCCATTTTTTCTTCGGCCGGATATCCACTTTCGTGTTGCGTTTTTGTTTTTCACGTTCGTGAAGTTTTCTTAACTCGTTGATTTAACTTTATTTTATGGTTTCCCGCTGATTCTGTTAATCTTCTCTAATTAGTAAGTGTATTAATGTAGTATTATACAATATGTTTTATTTATTTTCTGTCTATCCACAAAAAAGTTTTTTTTTTAAATACAACACATATTTTAGGTAGTGTAGATTTTTTGATAGTTAGGTGACTTTGATAATTTAATTAGCTTGTTATGCAGGAGATAATCAACTTATAACGGTTAAAAAATAACTTATTTATTGAACGCGGTGTGACAACTTAAATAATTATTAACGGTTATAGATATACGTTGTTGCAGACAAAACAAGGCTAGAAAGAAAGAAAAATCTACAATTCTATGTATAACAAATCTTGATACACGCGTTATTCATATTATGTTTTTATCAACGGTTAACAAGTGCACAACAATATTTCTGTGTTTGAACGATTAGTAAATATGAATTAAGATCAAAGTGAACATGTATCGATTTCTTATCAACACTAAAATGTTAAATCAGTAACAAGCGGCTTCCGACTTCCACGCTGAGACTCGTTTATTCTAGTTCAAATTAAAACGTTGTCTTATCAGCAATTGTATCTATAACTTGATGATCGAATCATTCTGGAGCAACAAATCAAGTACAATGTCAAAACTGAAGAGAATCGTTCATGATATGCAATTTTGAATCCGATATCTCGATAGTAATTATTTTATTGAATCCATTATACCCAAATGAAATACGTACAATGTTCGCTTGATTTTCGGCATTCAAGAATATGAATATTTTTTTTCACGTACATACTCACTTAACGAAAATGAAAAAGGTATGAGAATAATTACATACAATACTTGATGTAAATCACCTATATATCTTTAGCAAATTCACGCGTGGGTATCGCGGCATTTGCATAATTTATTTTATGCATAATATTAATGTAACATGTGCAGTTATAATTCTTTGACCCCTCAGTGTTGTATTTTTTCTGCCACATTTATGTATTTGCACTGGACAGACCCAGTTGTACACGCTGAAATCTTAATAAAAACTGACATTATCTTGTTGAGTTCATTCACAATTTTTTTACCGCGAAAACTGCCAATCGCAACAGTACAGCGTTGACAAGTTTGATAAAAGTTATCAATGACGTCATTCATTTTATCTTTTTTTATCTAAATTGTATCTGTTAATAAGCAATATTTCTGAAAATTCAGTTAATTTGAAACATCTGAAAATCATTTGACGTATAAATTTACCCAGGTATTTTTGTTATAAGTGCCGAAAGTCCATCGAAAGATAATATATTGAAGTTCATATTTCTCATATCTGGAAGGAACAATTTAATATAAATATATGATTCTGTATCTTTTTTTTTTAATTTCTTTTATTCGGACAATATTAAAATTTGATATTCTACGCGTTCTTCTATACATGTGAACTCCTTATATAGTATGTATCGTTTCCCCGATCAATTGTTTCATTCACTAAGTCCCTTATAAATGAAAGAGGTTTCACTGTATTTAGAGGTAAATAGTTTTATGTTTTGCCCATTTATACGTGTTTTATCGTGTTAAGCAAATCTGCAATAAAATTATAGGATTCAACTTATTTAATCCTAGAGATGGATTGCTTTACTAATAATGTGCTAATGCAATGAACGTATTTACGTCCATCGATGCATTTAATTTGTCCATATGCATATATACTGATTATGAATTAGTTATACACATGTGTCAAAGTTGGACGTAATAAATTTTTATTAACGATTGTTTTTTTTATTATTCGTATGACGTTATTTCTTACCAAAGTTTCTAGGGTTTTCTTTTTGTCGTAGATTGATACAATTGAGTGTTATTGAAATACTGTGACAATGTAATTCCATGTGCCCAAGTATATTTGAAAGTTATCTAGATTATAACATAGTGCTTTTATTGAGGAATAAAATTGACAATGTAGAACACGAGGCGCATGCCCGCCTGTTTACGTTATGCTTGGACAATGGTCAGACTCGTGTTGGTAGCCTGTAGTAGTATGAACTGAGGCATCGGCTCTATTGATTTTCGAACACTTAAACTCTGGTCGTTTGAATAAGCAGCAGTTAATGCATGCACGAACCGCCAATACAATGTCCAGCCATACACTGCCGAATGTATTTGCAGTTTATTCCGAGATCTGACTCCACTGATGGACTCGATGGACACGACGGTTTTGTATGCAGGCTCCGTAAGCCCGAGTTTGAGTCTTAATTCTTTTCGATACTCTGTGATGGCCCCATTTTTTGGTTGATAGATTGGACCACAATCAGTTGCCTTTTAAAAGCCACTGTTTTTTTTTTGCCCACATAACTTGTGACCTCTCCTATATAATAGAGCAACCAGATACAATTATAATAAACACTTATTATATACTTCTGGGACACTTAGAAGCTGGGAAGGATTTGGAGTCATATTAGCTATGATTAGCAATTTTTGACGAAAGAACCGCCGAATGCCAAGTCACCAACAAACAAAAACTTATTCAGTTCGATGCTGAATTCTGAAATACATCTCCATTGATGTTTGATTAATATAATGTTAATCTAATGCAATTTTACGGCTTATCCCATTGATGTAAGTACTGCATATAATTTAACGAGCATTGGCTGTTTTACGACTGCTATGTCTGTGAACCTACCTACCCATGGAAGATTTTATAGTTTTCAAAATGGAACCATATTATTTGATTGCCGTCTAAATGGTATCCATTTAACCTTTACTGATTGAATGTTTGAGTAATATCGATTATTAATTATTACAACATTTCCGTTTGAGTTGTTGAGGAGATTGAACTTGCTTTTGACACGTTGAGTCCTATTTTTCCATGTGTTGCATTATTTCCTCAATAAAATTAACATGAAACATTTAATATAGCTACTTGTTTAATTAATTATTTAGCGATTTTTCAACATGCATCGCTAACTAAAAGTTAAAAAATATTTAAACTCAGTTAATATTACTATTTTTACTCGAAATAATTATATGGCATCACAACTATGCCATTATTGTTCAAACCGCATTCACATATTTATTTAGGTTGATGATTTTGCAGGCATTCATGTCAGTACAGCCTGAAAATATTCTAGGTACCTGTATGACTCTGCAGTGTATGCCTTGGAATTAAAAATGACATAGCATATAGATGTTCTTACTGACAGTGAATTAGACTCCGGATTATCCGGTGTGGTGGGGAAAGGTAAATTCGGATTATTGAATGAGACTGAATTGTTTGAGGCGGTAGGGAAGAAATCGACCAGGTCAGGTATATATAATATACATCATACTCAGTCGCAGGGGAAAAGAACAGGTTGAAAAGATCGCGACTCAAAACCTCATCAAAGACATGTGATTATAATCAAGAATAATTTTATATATTTATTTTCACCTTGACTGTGAAATTAATATTTTCAAAAAGTAAAGCACTAAATATCGGATGCTGCTCTGTGGCATCATTTACAATGTAGACTTATGACAATGTAAAAATAAAAAGACTGTATCCTAGACGTCATTACTTTGTTCGCCAATTGCACAAATGGCGGTTTCGTTTGCTTCCCTGCTAAAAGGTTAATCGGTAGAGCAAGATAAAAAGATTTTATCTGCATCTACTAGTTAACCAGTTGACTGCAGTAGTTAAGCATCGACCGTCTTGCAACGTTGACGGCCATTACATCTGCATTCAAAACGGTGATTGTATATTATTAGCGCACAAAAACATTCAAATTTATTTTGAACTCGAATAGCGGAACTTGTCAAGCAACCTTCGGCAAAATCATAGATACAGAGAAAAAAACTCGTTTGGCTGCCTAATGCCATAAATAGCCAATGTCTTTTTTTCTGTTTGTACTTTCGAGAATTGTCTTATTTTATTAAACGAGAAGTTACCGTATTCAATTGGTCTGAAAAAATATTGTAATTATTGTTGATAGACGGGCACAACTGCCACACTTTTTGGTCTACATAATTTTATAGGTGATCCACAGGTTTTGATAGCTGCAATAAACTTGTAATCGTATATTTTACGCTTTCCTTTCTGAATTAGATATCAGATTCGCTACACAATTTTTTATAGATAAATATTAACTAATTGCAAATAATTATTAGAGTTAATGAAAATATCCTGTTTCTTGTTTAACCTGTAAACTGTGTGTTTTAGTAATTACAGATTCAGTAGTTTTCATTTCTAACCATCTAATGTACAGTTCATACCTGTTATCTCTCATTTTTAATTATAGATGGTTCATTTTTACACCGTTGCACGCACATATCTTCTAAATTAATTTGTAATTATAACATATTTTTTAACGTTTTTTCCTATTCTATATGCCTGATGTTGCAGACATGTCTGTGGCTACATCATTTCTATCATATCTTATTTTTACGCGTAATTGAACAAGTTTTATCAACCTCGCGTCAGTTTAATTGGCAACTTGTTGAATTCAGATTTAGACCAAACGTTTTACAGTTACGATTGTCAATGTGATTTCAGTCCTAATTATTCTTTTAAGCCTCGAAAAAATTTCGCACACCGCATTAGTTGGAATTTTGATGAATTTGATACATTGTTATAGAAAAACATTTGGAATAGATATTAAGCATTCATATTTATTATTAAATATATTTATAAGTAACGAATGTCATAATTTATCATAGAGTTATCGTTTTATATCATAAAAAGGCATTTTGATTCGTATTTTTAAACATTTCATTGAAAAAAATGCGCTAAGCTGTCATACTTTTATCATTTCATTTTTCGTGTCACAACATTCTCCAACCAATTTCGATACGACCGTGTGGGACAACCAAAATAGTAAAAAAATAATATAGAATTATATTCATTACATTTCTTTCGTTAATTATTTTATTTGTTTTTATTTATGTGCAATAATTTCTAACTATTTTCCTATATTTATTTTTATGCAAAACATCGGTCACTCGTTGGTAATTGTTGTTTCGTTTCTTGTATGCATGCATTAAGGCTATCGTACTATTTTCCGCGACAAGTCGTCCATATTGATAAGACAGTAATAAGTGTTTTTGTATTGATATGACCGAAGGATTTCCCTCCAGAAGTGCTGCTGCTCGCTTAATCACTCCACGTCCCCGCTGGGAATCGAAACTTAACGTAATAAATTTTCTGCTTCTCTTGCTCGTCTTTTTTCGTTGCGTCGAACACAAGTTGATGTGAGTTTGATTGGAAGCGATTCTTTATCTCGCCCACGCACGTCTCTCGGTTAGCTAACGTCTATTGTTTTATACTGGAGACGTGACCAAACATGACGTGTGCGTGAACACCACTGCTTCTCAATTTCCATTATATTTACGTATATATTTAAATACATGTAAATTCTATGAGTTTCGTTCTTTATTGTGTATGAGTATGTGTATGAACACGTAGTTGAGCATCAGCAGAGCACGGACAGATAATCCTGCGTCCAGGCTGGGCCCAAAACAAGCGAACGAAAGCTTATTTTATATCGCCGTAAGCCTTCGTTCGCTTGTTTTTGGCCCAGCCTGGACGCAGCATAATCTGTTGAGCGATTGGTTAACGACCATTACGCGTGGAAATAATGTATACAAATATTTTTCACGTCATGAAAATTCATATTCATCAGAATGCGGAAATGGTTAAAAATGAGACCGTTTAATTGTTATTTTAGTGTATGTCCTGTATAATAATAATATACAACTATAAAAAAGTCTTGTTGGTACTATGTTGGCATATATTTATTCTAGAGATTATAAAAACCACCTAGCAACATATAACTGAATCAAATTATGGATACGTTATTGAATTCATTTTTTTAAAATATAACTATATTTAACAGCTTTCCGCTCAAATGTGGAGCATATAAGTCTCCACAGTGTGGATCTTGATAGATTACTTTTTATGAGAACTTATTGCCAGCTGACCGCTCTTCACATTGAGCGTACATGTCGGACGCAAGAGGTATACATATTTTGAAATATGCGAATTTAAAATATTATTGCCAGTGAACGCATCGGGTTTTGCATACACACAGAAGTGCGACTATTTCATTATCTATTAAAAGTATTTATGATTCGTGTAACTAATACCAGTTTTAATTATAGAATGGTTTTATTATGATAAACTTTTAAGGATCGGCGGATCGGGTCGTAAAATGAATAAGAAAAATTGCTTCAAAGCCTTCAAACATGAACGGGTCTTTAGGCTCATTCAGTGTTGCCCAATCATTTAGAGAGAACTGGTAAACATTACAATACTAAATAATATTTTATCTCGAATTTGGCCACACGCCATAAATTATTCAAATATTTTAAAAAATCGGGCAATATACATGTACACGTGCTTTCTAATATTTATTTGTTAGTTAAAATTCTAGTATATAATCCAGCAATCCAGACGGTTGAATTTTTATTGTATTTTTTTTTTATCAATTATCAAAGAGTTTAGAATGAAATTGTTTGAAATTGGAACGCTGTAAAGATATTTGAATTCGATACAACCAAACAATATTGCTAGTTTTGAATAAAAAAACCGTCAACAAAAATTATGTTAACAAAAGTATCACTGAATTGACTATCTCCCTTAGTCTCTGTAGCACTATATGGGTTTAATATATTATTTTAATTAACACAGCGTGTTTCAGAATTTTCCACCAGTTATAAATAATAATGTCTGAAGTTAGCGAATAAAATCCGCATGGCAGTGTTTTCCGAAGCGCATCGCTGCATCGTGGTGACATAATAGTCTCGAGAATACACCTGACACAATAATCGACATATTCCAACATGTTTCTTTGCGGCGATAAATCATTAAAAAGTAACATATTGGCGGTGAATTAGTCATGAGTTATTTCTTCGCGACGAGTGACATAGTCTTCTTTGTTATTGATGCGCATAATATTTGTTCATATGTGCTGGATTGTATCAATATTTCACTCCAGCATGTAATCGGATTTCTTGAAGTAGGTACATACCTGCTTTGTGATGTAGAAAGACAAAAAGCGCCAACTGTCTATACTAAATTACTTATATAAGACTTGCATTATTTTTAAACTGGCAAATGACTTTGTGGAAGAATATTGAATTAAAGACTGTGTTAGCAAAAACTGCATAGTATCTTATTAATACTTATCGTCTATGGAAACAGAAGTTGTATTGCCTTAAATAATATAAATTATGACAACACAAAAACGACACTGATGCAACGATTATACTTATAGAAGGTTACATACTTTATATCTAGCTACCACAGTAGAATTTTATTGAGTGTTGTATTGAAAAATAGACTTATTTTAACAGGACTGATTCGCTTGATTCCCAAATTAGTGTAACTATGTAGGTATACCTTTCGAGTTCTGCTAATTCAACAATCGTTTACGTAAATTTGTTTTCTGCGTTATTTTTGTTTTGAAGCCAATCTAATTTTCTTTTTCTTGGTTTCATAGTGAAGTAATAATATTTTTTCAATTCATTTTGGCGTCGCTATTTTTTTCCACCACTCTTAAGTTTCCACTCTTGTTCGCCGTGACGCAATGGACCTCACGTGTCCTTTCTCAAAGTTGTCCCAAAAGCAGCCAACAACTCAGGCGCTTTGGGGTGTAATTGAAACCCATTTTTTTGTTTTCTGTTAATTATTAGTTGAATGCATCATATCTAGTTTATAACACGATTTTTACAATATTATTAAAATATTTGATTACTTATCCGGGAAATTAAATAGAGATGTTATTTTAAAGTATCTAATAAAAGGCTTTTTTCAAAATGTGTATTGGAGAAAAAGTGCTTAATTATAATACATTATATCACATACGTAAGTGATTAAATTAAACATATTCATACACTAAATAATATAGGTAATATAAGTTGTCCACCGGCTGACTTAATGACTTATAACATGGCTATATAGAAATTCGCATAAGAGCTGCCGAGTGTGGTAACCCCAAATCGTATAAGTTATGTATCCTATTGAAAATCTTCAAAAAATAATTACAGTATGTATTTGTGATAATGTAAAGGTGTCAATCGATCATTTTATAAGTCACTTTATGAGATCACAGATCAGTCTGAAAGACACCACGTATGCCTCGCTATTAACTATAAAAGATCACAACGAATCTGTTGCCAGCATTTTGTATTACATATTAGATCGTATAAAAGGACTTTCAATAGTGATTCCGCACACGTACGCAATTCATTTTCTCACTCGTACGTGTTTTTCTGCCATGGCCGACCACTTTATCCGAACGTAGTTCATTCAAGCGTTTTAGTACTTCATAAAGAGTGTCAAAACTGCACACCTATAGTTAGAGTCAGGTGTGCTTAGAAGTGCTCGGACAAGTCGCTCGAGTTGTGGGATAGAATCCGACAAGGATCCTCGACATTCACTTGAACTTGTTCGTTTACTTGTTTCAATCGTATATAGTTAATTTTACAACTCATGTTGATAGATACGAAGTGCTAGAAATACAATGTGTTTTGTTTACTCATTTGACACTGTTTTATGGGTCTATATCTACGCAGATAAAAAAACACGTAATGTGTAATCCAAATGTCCAGAAGTGTGGTTTTGATTATTAATCGCCTCTTTACACGTAATAACAATTTATGTTGTATTTTATATGAGAACGGTCCTAAGTTACCTGAATCTCTATGAACGATATAATTGTTTATATATAAAAAAATAACATTTCCGCTAGAAAATAAACTCATTTGACATCTGCTTATTACTGAAGATATGATAATATATTCATTACAATAAATTCTTTGGTTTAGTTAGTTCTTAATAAATACATAGTAAATTTGTTAAAACTTACGAATATCGATAGATTTTAATGTAATGGGACTCTTGGTTCCTCTGTATATATATTTCATCACTTTATTATTATAAGTGAATGGTGTAGGGCCACTTTGTAAATTATATTGATTTCGATTGAAGCGCACATTATTCTGTGACTCTTTTTTTTTTACCAGGAAAACGTTTTCAATACAAAGCCCCTTTCCTCTACCATCTAAAAGCAGTATGCTAGGTGCGCTCTAGCCTCCCTTCCCGCTAAATAAACGCTCGAGTAAGTAAACCTTCAAATTCCTGCTCTGCAATGGCTAACGATTTATATACATCGTTACGCCTGCTATTTTATTCTCGTTAGTGCAAGTAATTGAAAATCAATGTGTTTGGGTTCACTTCTAAATGCCTCGCATTTCTGAATGTTGGTTACTCAAGGAAGGTTAAGACACTATATTTGTTACTATCGCATAATGAGCTTCAGTAAACAATCGATCGCTTTGTACGGCGTAAACGGTGTGGCACCCCAACTATGCGATAACGCGCTATTCGAAGATACGTTGATTAGTACGATCTGTTTACTGGTTAAAACAATATCTAACGGATATCATTGATTGAAATTGATTTTCATGCGAAATTATCAGAATGTCGATATCCTCCCACTTGAGGTTTAGATTACTATTCGAAGATCCTCAACTGCGAAATCCTAATTTGGAATCAAGATTTATAATGTGAGTAGAGATGATGTTGCTAATTTTTTTTGTATGTTCATTTTTATTTTATGTTCATTCTACTTATTTATTCTTGATTATTAAATTTCATAAACGTGCAAATTAAAGTGGAATAGTTATCAAAAATAGTTAATAAGAATGTACCTTAAGATGTGGTGGTGATGGAGTAAATTTGTAATGTCTGTTTCATTGTGGAAGAGCGCGGTCACAATTTGTATACTATCGCACTGCATTTTTTTTTATGATAGATCATTCGCTTACCCCTCACGTCAGGGATTCAAGAGAATAACAAATACATGTAATGTACTGTACATATTCTTGATTCGACCTTTTCAATTTTGAAATGCAAACTGCTGCTTTGTGCAGTTGGCCTATATACTTCACCTTTCATCTTTTAAAATCATATTAATAATATATTCTGTTTATTTTGTAAACCGCTGCATACCAAACTCGTTCTGAAACTTCTCGATACGAGTGTACCGGTTGCTATTTTATGTTATATCAACAATGCATCCTTTATCTGCAGAGATAATCTGTTTTCGATTATTTATAAAAAAATATATGTAAACGATTTGTTAAAAAAATGTCTTAAGTCGCCACCGGATATGTTCACAAGCTATAATATAAAGTATTCAATAAACTTGTTTTGCATACTTAAAAAACTGGTGTGGCTTATTTGATTATTTTCAAACAACAGAATTTTACAATATTTTTATAAATGCCGTAGACAATACCATAATTGATAGTTAATATGATTGAATCGCATAGTGAAAATTCTCAATTAGTACATGCTTGATTTTTGGTTATATTCATGACTTTAAACGTATGCGTTAAATGATAACGATGGTTGATAACATGCGCATTTTTCACGATCTCCGCTTGTAAAAAAATCGCAAAAGATTGAACACTTCGGCAATCTCGTCTACAAAGTGGAATAATAAATACCATTCGGCGAATTCCCGTTGGAAATAGTTGAGGGGAATATTTTCGCGATCGCCGATCCTTCGCCGCCTCATTGTCGCGATTAAATAAATACCTCTTCTTCGGCGGCTGTCTTTGTCGCGCTCTTTTTGCTGCTCCTTACCTTGCGGACAGGGATGGGCGAAGATTTTGACACCTATTTCAGGCAAACGGTTTGCAAGACTTTGGCTTCATCTGTCATGCTACTTTAAAAATGTTCACAATAGTATATATCATACGCGAAACGATCTTCTGGTCACTGTATCCCATCACCGTTATTAAATACGATTTTATCCTTTTTGATATAACTTCACAAATTCATTTAAAAACTTTATTTAAGTTTCATTTACACTGCTTATTTTTCTTCGTATTTATTTATTTAATTGTTCTAATTTAATTGCAGTATTGCTAATCAATACTAACTATTCTATAATATACTCGTCGATTGTGAGTGGTTGGTTATCGCCAATCGAAGACATTATGTAATGAATGCGAACTAGCACGGGACGCTATTTCCATCAACAAAACAATCTATTTGTGAATATATTATTATATGAAGATTTTAAAAGAACATTGAAATTTATTACTATATCACTTTCATTAAACTTGTCTTTCGAATAGGGGCAGATAGACGTAACTTGTCTTGATAGTTCGTATTCTGAATCGATCGTTAAGTTACGTCCCACAGTAATTTTTTGTAAGGTGATATTTGTCAATTGTGAGTATTATAATCACTTGCTAAATAAAGGAAGAATTATAATTTTCATTCGTGGGATCGATAAAAAGTGCACTCGAGTATTGTCACTGTAGCGAACGATAGATATAGTACATACGATCGAAGAGGGTAACGCATCCCTGCAGACGAGTCCCGACTTTCCCACAGCGCGTTTTCGTGCGTCGTCGTCCGCGCTGCGCTTCCTATGTGAAAAGGCCAACCGGTCCTCTTCCTCGGCGGATGCCTCAGCCCATTCCTGGCATACCGGCCCGCATTTCTCGGCCCGCGCTGGACCGAGCGGTACCATTTGATCCACTCCGCCCCGCAGCTCGACGCTCCGATCCGAATGTGTTTTGCGCTTAAATTATTTTCATTGTTCTATTGTTTATTATGGCGATGGCAAACGAAATGAAAATAACAAAAAAAAAAAAAAAAACATAAAGACCGGTCCTGCATCGCAACGCTAGCGACTGTTTCAGCTGTGAGCTTTCGATCCTTTCGCATTAATTGTATTTATTATGTAACGACAATAATTTACGGCGGAATACACATTGCGTCATTCAGAAAGGTTAAAGGTGTTATTTGTTGTGCTGTGAGTTTTCGGACTGTTTTAGCAAACACAGCTGAAACCAATAATAACATTATTTAATAGTTTCCCACGTAAACAGCGTGACTGTAAAACGTTGACGTTTCATAATACATGCTTCTTTGATTGCTGGAAGTCCCCTTTATACGTATATTTATTTTAATAATTTTTACTATCGACTGATGATGCTATATGAGAATTAAATTTAACCTAATAATTATTTTATATTTATAATGAATCATTATTTGCGACTCGGTTTTTTCGCTTCTTGGTATTCATTATCAGAAAGCCAGGACATAAATATGATTTTTTAAGTTTACACATTTTAAATATTCTGGATTGTTTTTGTATTTCCTGCTTTTGTTGATGCTACATTGTAATTGTATTGTTATTATTAAACGACCGCATATACTTTGCAAATATATATAATTATGTTATATCATATAACAAGTAAAATATTGCAATAATCAGCGATTAAAATGACGATAGCTACTGAAGAAATGTTAAGCTAATTTAGGGCTATGATTATATTATGTAGAATTTTGAGAATGTAAAAAATATTGCTTTTTCGTTCTTAACGGAACACATACAAAATGGTATGAAACACACTTTTTCAGAGGAGAACGTCTTAAACGCAATGCTTCTAGTATATTGTTGCCGGTATAAATGTATTTGTTGCGAGAAATGGCAAGAACTAAATTTTATTTACATTTCTAGGTATCATTCGATTTGAAAAATCTAAATTCCGGAAAATAAATTCAATTATATGTCTTATATCCCAAAGAGTAAAAGTAGATGTTTTTATATTTCCTTCGGCTAAAATCTCGGAATATTATACAATCCTGATGGATAATAATCGTTTCATACCTGAGGCACCGGAAACTTAAATTGCCGGTGATTTCGGTTACCTTACTTATTACTTACTACCTGTTAATTTTTCTCCTTTACCTGCCGTAACTGGTTCCATTATGCTAATCGTTTCTTAGTAGTAAATAGTAGACTTTGATACTTAATTCATTGAAGCACTTGTTGCTGTTGTTGTTCCAATAATTTGTAAGAACATTAATATTTTCACACATTTTTTGGTTTGACAGTATTATATTTATCAAATGAGCTACCTGCTTGCCACGTTGATAGAATATACATAATTAATCGTTTAACACCTCGTTACGGAATGGAAATGTTACTATTTATTTTTGAATGATGGAATAATTATAAGTTTATTATAACAATGCATTATACTATTTATACCGAGAAACATTCAAAAGACGGTGGGTTGTCATTTTTTTTTTAAACATGTCTTACATTTCCATTACTGGAACCGAAATAATTAAAATAAAAAGGTTCTTGGTTAGTAACTACTTATGGTTTATGTGATTGCCGAATTTGGTAGATGCCACCAATTTTGTAAACTCTAAACTTAACATATTTTATATGCGTTAATAAAACGTTTCCATTGCAATGCAAATTTAACTCGTTTATTTAGCTATTCAATCGATTCTCGATTCACAGGGATAGTATGTAAGTATAATATAAAAATATTGATTGGATGATAGATTTAAACTCAACAAGCTTTTATTAATTGGAAACGTCGTTGTTACAATATAATTACGAAATGAGCCAATCAGAACCACTCTGTACCACCGCTTTAACGTGTGCAAGGGAAGTGGTCGGTATGCAGACACTGAATGTTACCGACTTCTCGAAACATATTTTTCGATCCATTCCACACCGGTCGCAGGCTTGAATCGAAAAAGCTTCGCAACTCAGCGCCGATAAATCCAGTGTAGCGACGGACGACTGATCGATTGATAGATAAACTGAACCGAATGAGTTCCCAGCCTAACGATTGTATGATAGCGTTAACTACCTATATCACTATTGGTCATTTGTGTTTTTTTTTACACGTAAAATATTCAGTTTTATTAAACGATGACTTTCATTTTTCTTTTGTCACGGCGGTTAAGTATAAGCCTTTTTTCTTTGGCGTAGAATTCTTTTGGTTTTTTTGATGTTTGTATATTTTTTTTAATTTGTCGGTTAGCATTTCAACTTACGTGTACGAGTGTTAGCATGTACTCATTTTTATTATATATATTTTTCTTTTAAGTATCAAAAATATTGAAACAAAAATTATTGCGTTCTTAAACTAAACTTACATGCGAAGTCTAGCGTAACTACACTAACCTTCATCCATCTATGTCTACTGTGAATTTGCGTAATATCAATAAAATATTGATTTCCTATATTATACTTGTTAAGATTTACCATCAACAATTTTTCTGCTATTTCCAATAAAAAAATCTTTTCAGTAATACCAAGCTTGCTTTCACTTGTAAATACAATTCTTCCTATGAGGAATTGTAATTATAGTATGAATAGTATGAATAGTATCCCAAAATGAGTGAAGATTTAAAATTTCCCGCCATTTCTTTTGCGGAATAGCTAGATAAGGCATGTTTGCTGAGTCAGTAAACATTGATATAAAATTACGGAAAAGGTACATAGTCATAGAAAACATTTCAGATCATTTTGGGACACCCTATCGTGGTGTCATAAGAAATCACACTTATAAAACTGCTGCTGCTGCATTTTCTGATTTGCGTAAGGAATATATTTTCGAGAATATTCCGATAAATCCAGGGTTTTGGCAACCAGAATCATATGCCAAGCACGAATTAAATGATGTATCAATCAGCACATTGATAATTGAATAATAAATTAAATACTCTCCCAGAATATCATCAGATCGTTTTATATAATTTGAATTTTATCTTTTGATTTTATTAGCGGTATTATTTTTATATTCAGTTAGGTTTCTGCGCCACGCACCTGCTGTCGTTTTGTATAAAACTTTTATGTGTACATGCGATTTGTTTTTGCTTTTGACAAAAAAACTAACTTGACGTTTACTTGCTATTAAACAAATCGATTCGTTTTTCAATCCTTGATCAAAAATGGATATCGGCTTGTCGAGTATTGCGGATGTTCGATCTGTTAATACTGAATAATATATGGCCTACGTCAATGGAGCGGCGATAGAGCAATCAATTATAATGCATATGTAAACTTTTTATAGTTATATTACAGTACGCGTTTTGAAGTTATTGATACTGGTTAGATTATGAAAAATCTGTCCAGTCTATTTTACCGGATGTTACATCAATTTTTTTTTGTCAGCATATTAGGAAGATATATATATTGTTTAAATCAGCGTTTACCAAACTATCCTTACAGTCCGAATGAAAAGCGGTTAAATAATTTTAACGACTATTTTGTAAAACCATTTATAATTGTTCGTAAACTCTTGTGATTTTTACCTTATTTGTGTGATCTAGGTAATAAATATATTTGAATTCACAGTATTTATTCATATTTGATGAAATTTTTTTACACCGTCATGAATATTTTTAGATGCATGAAAACTTCATTCTGCTTTTATTGTAAATCCAATATTGTGATTTGATGTTAAAAAATCTGGTCTTACAGAGCTTCTTTCAATCTTTGATCAGCATCTTTTAGAAGTAATGTGGGTCGTGTTGTGAGTCTTACTACTCGATATGCCATTTTTTATTTGCTTAATATTAGTAATTTAGTTTATTGCACTTATTTGCATTGATTTTGTTATTGGACTGGTTATTTGAGATGATTGTTTATCAACACCACAGATTAACTGACTGAATAAATAAACTGCGTTATTAACAAAAACTGCCGTTGATTATTAATATGAGAATGGAACTTTGTAATACTTTGATAGTTAAGTTAATGACGATCTGCCGATGCCGGGGCGAGTCCATGTCTCTTGCGATTTGTGCGGAAATCTGACGCTCGACCTTAAATTTATTTTTTCACTTGGCTTGATTCCAACAACGACTCGGATCATTTGATTTATGACGAACGTTCAAATTTAATTATTAATCGCTTGTACGTTATGTATACTCGAGATTGAATGCTTAGCTAACTTCCTCGGAACTTGGAATATCTTTCCCGGTGCAAATTGTTAGAATATTATCATTTGACAGTTCAAGTGAAGTTATAATGTGATTCTAACTATAGGTGCACTACTCACATTTTAAAAATACACCCGTCGTAAGATCTGGCTAAATTAAATCTGACCCGAAGGTCTCCATAGTAAGTATCCTTGGATATGTTTGATGATAATAATACAGCTTGAAAACCGTTGTAGTGCTTTTTTACTCTCAACATTATATCGAGATATCGCCTTTACAGGTTACACTATAGGTGTAAAAAAACTCGCATGATGAACATACATGGTTTATTTGACTATATATGGTTAAAATACTTTTTTTTTAACTTGACAATTTTGACTTGACTCTTCTGGATAAACAGATAAAAATGCCAACTTCATTAGTATACATACATTGATTTGTTTTACCGTTATAATAAATTTTCTGTCTGTCAATTTTTCATTCCTAACTGTCCCCACATAATTGTATATACATAGAAATAACAATGGTCGTATATAATTAAATTATCGTAATAGGTACTAAAATTAATATAGAAAAAACTTATATTTGCCTTCAATGTGCTATTTTGGACTTCGGGCAGAGAAGACGTCTAGAATATGAAAATGTGTACAAAACATCTGACTACTGTGTACGATACAATTACTTATTTTATTATATTATGCTTTTCGATAATAGCAAACATGAATTATTGTTTAAATTAGAAATAGAAATAGCGCAGAAAGTGTTTTCTATTATAATTTTATGCACCGGTGTTTTGTGGCGATGACGAATAGTTGTCGATAAAATTATGTTCAGTTGTAAAACGGTATACCTACGCAACGCGTGCTGGCGGTGGTATATTTCCGCGATTAATATTATTTGCTTGGTAATATGCCATATCGCTGCCAGCTAATTTCGGGATAATACAAAATAATGCATCTTTAGTAGGTGGAATTTCGAAATGCGAGGACTAGTCGGCATTTGTTAGTTAATCTCAACTGGCATTATGGTGAACCGCAGCGCAAATTTTACTCTGTTCAATGAAAATTATCCGGTCTGGGGAAGCATCAGTGTCGTACTAAGCATGAAGCATGGAAACAAATTGTAACATTGTTTCATAATTATGATGGCAATCAATGCTAATCACGAGTCTTTTCTTACTACGCACAACGCGTTGTTTCATTCATTTGTCAATAGTATTTTAAAGAAATAATACTATCGGTTGAATATAAAGCAAAACAATTTGAATTTTGTGAACGTTTTAGCCCATTTTCGCACATTATGTTATATGATATATGTTTAAACAAACGACGTCTTAAAATCCGGTACCGGTCCATATGGTAGATAACAACTTTCGTATAGTTTTGAGCTTGGACTAAAATTTAGTTTAGTTAGATTAGAGCCGGATAGATAAGCAGTTTCATAAATTATTACGATGAATGAAACTTGGTGAGTTATGAAGACAACGCCCGCTATTTGCGGATATTAACGACATTCAGATAGTCCGCTCGTTGTCGCCGACGTATATTATCGTCGCCTATGATGATATTGTCTTCATTAATTCGGTTTATATTGAGATTTGATTGTTGTTAACGTATGACTTTTACGCTCCTCCCAAGTTCTATTAGATTGATATTGGAAGCTGCGGTAATTTCAGAGCCTTTGCAATGGCAAAAATGATTTTTCTGAACTATTAATTATCATTTATGTTTTAAATCGATTGTGATCGGTCTATGGTGTAATAAGACACATTGTAATTTCGTATGTTTCATTAAGGCTGTATGTAGGAGCTACATATAAATGATGTAACTTTTATGTAACGAAACTGGCTTTTTACTACGTTGGTAATTAAAGCGTGTAGTAAGCGGTTGCCCTTTTGAATCGTTTGCAACTGTTGTTAAATAAATTAGAGATTGATTTATTCGACGTAAAATGAAAATGATAACGATGATAGCTATTCTGCTTCGATTGCGTTCTATTATAATGAACCAATATCAAATAAAATATAAGAATGATCCGCTAAGTGTTGTGAAGGATTGAAAAAAATATCTGCGAAATTATTACAGCAGGTTAACAGATAGTGAATTGATGTTGAGTAATATATGCGTGTACGTTCAGACAATATTTTAATTTTTGTGTATAATATGTATATTTTGATTTAAATTACCACATATTGGTATTCGCCTCAGCAAGTCACGCTTTGTTCACATTTTTTTTTATAAAATTACTAAGATTAGAAGATTTAATAGTCTCATAATTACAAGTGGATATAGTAAATACGGTTTTAAAATTTACATATATAAATTAATGAAGCTATACTAAGACAAGTAGTAATTACGAATTACCACCAAGAGCATGATGAATTCCTCAACACTATTACATTTTTGAAGAGAGAAAAAGAAAATACATATATTGAAGTTTTCCTCAATTTAGAACTCGACGAGCAAAAAAATGTTAGAATTTTGAATATAAATGTTCTAGCAGGGATTTATTAACTCTGCGGATTGCTAGCGAGACGCATTTCAAATATTGTTGGCTTAGGAAAATCCCAATGAACCGTGGACGATGAGGTGTGAAATTAAATTTGGACGTCAGACCGCGCGTGTATTTGTTTATTTATGCTATCAAACTGGTTTCATGTTTAAAATTTACAAACCGTCATAACACGGTACAACACCTTTTTTGATGACGGTCTCTTTACATCTTCCCGATAATACGATCCATAGAGTATACGTCAACTGCTGCATTTGAAGAAAATTCCATGAGACACTCATAGGATATTTCATGCTCGTTGCATCACAGCAAGATGTTACAGAAGTTAAACGACGTTTCAAATGTGAACATATATTAATAATTAATGTTATATGAGAAAATCATTTTACGTCAATAAGAGTGTATATGTATCGTTGATACTGTTGTCTGATGACGTGAATTTAAAAAGCTCTTTTGCTTTTCACAACAATGAGTCACAGCTTTCTTCTCGCGGAAAGCACCATGAGTGTAACGCATATCGTGAATGTGTTATGTTACGAGTCCACGTTAGTTACCAGTTTAGGTGAGCGCAGCAAGAAGGTATGTGTGTTACGGTAAGCCGTTAACGTAAATAAGGGGTGGATTGAGCATTATTGCGCTGCGGTAAGCGTCGGGAGGCGTGCGCCGGGGTGGCAACGACCCCCGAACGTGCGCATTTCCACGGCCCATGCAGGAATGTCTGACGGGCATAATTACCTACGGCCGGAACCGCATATCACTAGGGAGGCGCTTGCATAGCCAAACTGCATACGTGTATATCAATCTATGGACAATGTTGCTGGCTATTTTATGGCACTGCCGTACCTTGTAACCCGTAATATACATATAAATGTACTATAAAGAGTACAACCAATCAATATTGACAAAGTAATGTTACTTAACACCGCATTCATAGAAAATATTTCATACAATTACCTTTCTACATTTTATGTTGACAGTATAATTTAGACAAGATTATATCAAAAAATATTTTGGTAAACTGATGTATGTATACATGAAAATATAAGTAATCTATTTTTTTACCATGTCCATTTGGAAAGTGGAGCATATGGATGTTCACAATGTGAAGATATTCACCCCAGAAATATTCCGCAATGTTGAGACATGACAGATTTTTTTGTTCATGAACATCGGTTGTCGGCTAATTTGCTCAACACAATGAGCGCTCAGTCCCGCATTTTTGCATTTATAAAATTCCGACAGCTGCGCGAATCGAATCTGCGACCTCGGGCTCCGAAACGCGCACGTTAACTTCTCGTCTACCGGGGATAGTCTCCCATATATATATTTTATGTTAATGTTGGAGCTTTTTCCACTACCACTACAAATAACATTTAATACTTCCTATTGTACCCGTTACTTAAATATTATATTCTCTGTGAAACACATTAATTACCATTTAAAAAAAAACTTATTTTTACTCAGATTTTTTCATTTCAGACTACTTATCGATTAAGATAAATAATTTCTCACCTCATCTCAAACACACTTCAAATTTGCAATCTTTTTCGAGCGCTCAACACTGGTCAATTAATGACCAATAATGAATCACATCGATCGGTCTTTAATGCATTTCTGCATGTCGTTTATGTATGTACATTATTAATATTATTATACAATAAATAGGTAATTGATTTTAATATATTATATTACGATTAATTAATATTATATGTTTCTGGTGTTAAGTATTATAAATAGATAAATTTGTTAGTTTACCGCTTTCTATAAATTAAAATTGCAGCAATTTTATAATTGCACATATCTATTTATTGGTCTGATCGATAAATTTGCAGTAAACATTATTGGAAAGTTATAATGATTCATTCTATAGTATGAATAAACTTACCTCATTAGTGATTGGGTCATTATTATTAGATAGTTCGTACTAAAATCGCCAATTCACTCGAAACATTATCGAAGTTTTTCACCGTGTCAAATTCGCCAGTACTTACTCGTTGAACAACTTTTCCTATTCACCGTAAAATGTGAACGTTAATGAGCAATTTCAGATTGAATACGTTTACTAACATTTTTTAGTAACCGTCATCTCTATATTATCATTCATTATTAACTCACCTGGTGTATATATTTAATACTTTCACAATGCCTTCAGATTGAGAGTTACTACGTCACAAGCTGCAGCCTTTGTCATTTGTTACGGTTCTACGTTATTGTATAAATTTGTGAGTCGTAATATTTTCTGGATTCACCGTGAAATTAACGTTGTTTGATTTGACGAGACAGCCAACTTGCCTGCTAGCGATTTTTAGTTACGTTTTTTAATGTTTGGCGGTACTCCCAAAACAAAAGATATTCTCTAAGTATTTTTTGTCAATATTCGTTTTTTACCGTTGTTTTTCATAGGATTTCATCGTATTATAAAGCTTTTTATTTGTATTATTGACTTATAATTACTTTCTTACGGTATTTCGCTATGACTCAGATGTATCCATTTGGACGCAAACTGTACAACACCGTCTCCAGACGTTGCGTTGATTCACACCAATAGCTGGAGACAGATATTGCTGACGGTACTGTGGATTAAAAACTCTCGCTTATTGTCATTGCATATTCAACATTGAGCGTATATAAAATATTTTTTATATAAATGTAACCGAAACATTTATAAATTCATCAAACAAAAACATAAAAACCCATTTATGTCATTCGACGAATTCTACCATGAATTTCAATTGGTGTATGATTTTGTTTTGTATT
>JAGVSQ010003545.1:0-21322 GCA_022683975.1 Rhyacophila evoluta
AGCTGTGCTCTATTGATCTCCAAAATTTCTTGATAGAACAGTTTATGTTCCCCTGCATTTACATGTAATAACTTAATTCCAGTATCTACATCAAACCCGTGATTTTCCGCAAGCAAATGATTTTCAAACGTTGATGTGTCCCTTTTTAAATAATTCAGAATTTTCAATGGTTATTTGTGTAAAATTCTTGTTAAACTGGGTTAATTGAACGATTTTATTTTAGTAAGACTTGCGATATTTATTATTATTATTATTACTAAAATATATGTATCTTCCCGGTAGCCAGGAGGTTAGTATGCCTTAGAAATACGGGCACGATTTCAACATATGCTGAATTAAAAAAAAAAAAACAAAAGCTCAGGACTGGATGAACATTAGGTTGAGCAATTATGTGGCAATCAATTTTTGTGAAAAATTATCTGTTAAGACATGTCATCGCATTGCGAAGTTCCAAATACTCTACTTTCAGATCAGATATCTTCATACTGTAAAGATCCATATATTCTACGTCTATTGATCATTGTTGACAGTTGTGTACATGTATTATATTACATATGCATGTGATCTTGTGTTTCAATATTGGCTAATGTTTTTTTTTTGAAAATATAATAACAAGATATCATGTTAAATGTCAACGATTAACTCCCATTTATGTATATGAAAAAAACCATATCGTAATATATTATTTATTGCCTAAACTTAATTGCATAACCAAATAAATATAATACTTAACTATTATCGTACATAAATATATGATTTCTTCGGTATTAGGCTTACCAAATATCCGAAACATAGTATTTTTAAAATAGCGTACTTGTTAAGGGCGTGACAATCAAAAATTTTAGACGGGAACTTCAAATCAAATCATAATTTACGCATACTATTTTTCTTCTTTTTTTTTAATATTCAAATATTTTTTTACTACTATATGGTATATTAGAATATAAATAGTTTATTCTTTAGCGGAGAGTCATAATGATATTATAATATACCCGTTTGACCTTTGTTTTTCAGACGGCCAGGATCGATTTTTGATTTACCGCAAATTTGAGTAATATTTATTGAACGTCAAGTGATTAGACCAATTTATTATTTATAGCTTCGTGAAGCTTTTGTGCTTTTAGTCAATTAATATTGGAACCGAAAATAGCGCCATGGAAAAAATCAATTATTAGAGAGACTCATGGATAGGACTACTATTATTGTTATTACTACTACTATTATTACTGGGTTAAGCAAATGTGTGACTATCAAAAAAAATAATGAGTTACGATGTCTTCATACATCATTCTTATTTTCTCGTTTCAGGGGAATGTTAGGAATTTTGATTATTTTAAAAAAGAAATTCAAGTAATGTGTATTATAGAAATTTAAAAAAGTTATGTATGATTTATAAATATGTGAATAAAGCTTTGTGTATGTTTGATTCTAACATAGCTAAATACATTAGAGACATATCAAGGACGATAATGTGTGCTTTTCTAAATATACAAAAAAATATTTTATTACTTCTACTCTAAACATTTTTAATAGTATGATAATGAACAGTTTCAAAATACAAAATATCTTTTTTGTTAGCAAATTTATATTAAAAAAATTAATTAACTTATTTTAATAGATTGTTTTATTGAAAATGGTATTACTAAATCGTTAAAACTATAAGGTTGAATCACTGTGGGTATTGCTCGATACTTTATTAATCAGCTAACAAAATTATATCATGCTTAGTGACCTTCTTTAATCATCGATTCATTATTTGATTCAATTTTCCTAAGATGCATTGAATAAATTTGAAGGGTCACTACAAGAAATAATAATAAATTGAATAAAAAAATATGTAATAATATATCTATGATGTCAGTAAAAAACAACTGAATATATGAAAGAAGTCTACCGAGTTCGTTCAAGGGATTCTATTCAAGGAATTTATGAAATTAGTTCCGTATAAGCTCATCTTCACTCAGATGGAATATATCGACCCCCGAAGCATTTTCGCATAACGTAGTCACTGCTCTCGGCGCTGGGATTTCTACGAGTATGATATTTTTAGATTATTGAAATGTTCAAGGTTTTTTATACGGTTGTCATAAACACACAAAAGTTTTTTTTTTTAGTGAAAACTAATAGAATACAATACAAAATCATAACATGTGTATTAATTTTATTATAATGACTTTGTATGAACGTTTTGTGAGCAAAGAAAAAAAAAATTCACAGTAAAAACTCGTTGAGTCTATATTTTTTTTATTTAATTTTTACGGTGATGTAATATTTGACTATGCGAACTTTAGAATGAAAAAAACGCTTTTACCGATCAATTTTTGTAAATAAGAATAAGGAAAATAGATAATACTAAGACTATGTTTGATAATTAACTGTAATCTTTAAAATTAAATTTAAATTAATATTAATTAATTAAAAATTAATTTGAAAAAATACGTTGGTAAATTATTCGTATGCGAACCATGCAGTGATTTAATATTGTGTTCTTCTTATGAACCGGTAATGTATTTTTGTTCGGAGAATTTACAAAATAAATTATCGACTCCTCGAGTGTGGGCATTAATAAATAATATTATATGTCAACAACTCTGCCTACACAAAACAATTATTTCCACTCCGTAGCGTAATTATGGATTTTCACAAAGTTTACACTAAATTACCGCAAAATAATCCGCGAACCATTTTATTGTGGGCAAGCCATATGGATTCGGCGTGTGCGGATATAAATAGTACGAAACAAGCTACCCCTGTTCATTATGCTTTGTACGGGTGATTAAGCTTAGAAGATTTGTGCGTGAGCTTTCAAATACTAAAGGTAGAAATTATTCCTATGATCTCACCGAACTGGAGTCATTCTCATAAAAGATATTTTACTACCATATTCTTGCATTAGGATAATTATAGCACTGCTTAATTATATAAATATAACATTATTAATGCGTCAAAATAACGTAAAAAACAATTATTTTAATCACTGTTTTGATACAAAGTAATTTTAATATGTAATACAATACAGTGAAAGTTATAAATGATGTTGTTAAAATTAATGATAAATACATAAATGAATGAAATGTTTGATCACTTTGCTGTACTGGCGAATTATGCGATTCTCTAACGTTATTGAGGCGTGTGGTTACAACATGTAATTTTCATGCAGCTATACGGTTCAAGTATATGACATCATAATCATGTTATTGTAAAACAAATCGTTAACACAAATAATACTGACGTAGAAGATTTAACCATAATAATTATGGACAGCCTATTCGATAGCGTGCATACCTTGGATCTGGAGAGTGCAGTCACCACATGTGATTTAAAAAAAAATGAAAATGTATGACTTGGATTCCCATTGGTTTACGAAATTAAAACTCCACTTTTGGAGCGGACATTTTTACATTGCGTACTACAACATGTTTAACTTTCGGAATATATATATAATATATATAGGCATATGCAATTAATATACAGAACATGACGTTTGTATAAATTGAAAAGTGTATGCGGCAATGGCCATAATACAACAAATGACATATGTTCATTTTGTTTGTCTGTGGAGTTATTATAAAGTGAAGTATTGGATATATTTTATTAGCAGGTATACAATATGTAATGCTCAATAATTTTTATATTCATCTTTGCTACATATATATTATTTATGTTATATACGAATAAAACGAATTCAAATTTATTTTATAACTAAAGAATACTCGTGCTTAATTTCTTAAAATAGATTTAAAATAGTAATACTCTAATATTTAAAATAATAGTAACTGTAAAAATATACGAATATATTTTTATTGAGACTTCGCGTCACTTTAATAATATAAAAGTTGTCTGTACATCGATGCTAAATATAATATTTAATTTCTTGTAGAGTAAAAAGAATGAAGCCAAGTCGTGACGTCAAGAAGTGGCAAAAATATTAATTAAGTGCCATAATTTAATAAACTCTTAAAGAAAAATCCTTATAAGCCTCGAGTGTTTTTATTTAAAAGTCCTATCTTGGGTCACTTTCGCTAAATGAAAAATTTTCGCTGCCTGTTCGGGCCATATTTTCATAATTTCATACTCTGTTTTCATAAATTACCGAAGTTTATTATAAAAAAGCAAAGGAAAAATACAAGGGGGATAAAACAAGTCGACGAAATTTTAAATTATCCCCAGACACAAGTGAAATATTTTCTTTTCCCTAGAAGCATTTCTTCGGTAAAGCACTCGCTATGCTAAAGTGATGAATTTACTGTTTATTTTTTTTTTACCAAGTCTAAAAATGTTTCCCAGTAGAAAGACTTTAGCATCCGAGAAACTATTTTCAAAGAGAATTTTCTGGGATTTCTATTCTGAGTCTCGTGTTTACAATTCAATTTCCTTTCACGTTTTTTCCCTTGCACATTTTCGCTAATATACATTAAAAAGAAGCTGTCTTCTACAATAACAAAATGTAAAATTATATACCAATTATAAAACAAGTATATCAACAATACGTCTTAATAACAGAGTATATAAAAGTAACAATTCTCTTGTTACCTATAGGAAGTTTTAATGTAACTATCAACTTGTTGCGTTCATTGTGGGGACTTTTCTTACGAAATGATTTTGTATATTGGAAATTATGCCGTATTTATAAATAAAATCTTCAAATAATATATCTATTAGCTAAAACTGATGAAGGACTTGTTTGCATCACGACGTCGAAAATTTCTTAAGTGTTTTCTTTAAAACCATGACATCATACAGAATTATACATGTTTTCATAATGTCTAAAATTCGTTTCAATTATATAGTAAGTATGTCTTTCTAAAAAGGACTGCAATATGTAGCGCCTGTTCTCCATACCAACTGCATTTCAGCATATTGTGATTTCACTGAATTCTATCAATATGTATATTCTATACAGATTTTCCGCCATGACATAAAAATATTTATTTCATTTGCCAAGAAAATATTTATATCACAAAAAAATTCTAATTATTATGTTTTAAAAATCATATCAATAAGTACTGTGTGATGTAAAATTTCACGACCATGTACCGTTACATACGAATGAATACTTATGATATAAAACCATTATTAATACCAACTAGTCTTAAAATAAACCGCAGTTTGTTTGTAGAACGTACATATTTTACTACAATAATCACTATTTCTGGCCGTCTACATTCGAACTAAAAGAACTCACTAGAGGGAAAGTTTCACTATCGTAACGTATTTTGTTATTAAATTAATATTTAAATTGTTAACACCGACAAAATTAGAGAAGAAATTTATCAGTTGAGCGATTTTAATGTCATAAACGATAATTATAGTGTTGTCAGAAATTGTCCTTGTAATTCTTTGAATAACTAAATTTAGCTTAGAATAACTCGGTAACGTTTATAAACACGATTACCGTTAAATCATTTTAATTTAAACCCTAAACTTGCGCAATGTTCTATCATTAACAAATTTGTAAAATACCTGAAGATACTTTCGCGCGTCAAATTTTATTACCTAATTCCTCATTTATCGGTAGCAGAAAAGTTTCCAATACCCTTCGGGCAAAACGAGAGCTTTTCCGGTGATTTGTTCAAAAGCTCGTGAACGAATTTAACAAATTTTGACTTAAATGTCTACCTGGTAAAATTCCTCAAATAGAGTTATTTTACCGTTCGCCGCAAAAAGGAAATTAACCTACCCATAGTAAAAGGAATGGCATCTTAAGTAGCAGCCCGCCAGCGATCCGGCTCGCGACGGAATGAAACTATTAAGCGGTTTACGCTCTCTAAATGTTTCATAATATACACTAAAAACGCCTCTTTTGAGTCTGTTTTGAATAAACAACAATTTGGATACTTATTTAGCTAATTTCTAAAATAATTTTGAAGAAAAAATTTTCAGTAAACATTGTCGCTGTAAATGTTTTATTTTTAATTCAAGGTTTTTAATTTTTCAAGCATAACGCTTCGTTGAGCGGGTTCGTAAAGCATCCTCTTCAATTAGAAAAATTAGAAAAATTCAATCATCAATTAAATATATATTATAAAAAATATAGGACTGGATGTCCAACAAGGTGTGTTGTCGATAGTTAATTGTAATAATGAATTTATCGAGATTCGCCTTATGAAAATTTTCAACTTTACTGATTGATGAATGATTAAATACAAATACATTAAATAATAAAATTTTAAATCATAAATAATTTTTTTCTCGGTTCGTATAAGATTCGTATAAAAGTTCATTTGGTTTATGGTGATATGCAATAATTTTCGAAAATAGAAAGAAATAAAAAGTGACATTACCTTCTAAAGTCTCTACTCCAGCAGGCGTAGATGACGGGGTTCATCGAAGAGTTGACCCACCCGAGCCACGTGACGATCACGTTGACAATCTCTTCGTGCGCGATGCACTGCATGCAGAACCCGGATAACAGGTTCACAACAAAAAACGGTAACCAACACACTATGAACACTCCCATCACTATGCCAAGAGTCTTAGCCGCCTTTTTCTCCTTCGCGAACTTTGCAAGCTTTCTACTTAGAGAAAAGTTTTTTGGAAGATGCTTAGAATGAGTAGCATTCATCATTCTATTCGAAGCTGTCCTTGATAATCCATTATTCTGCAAAGCAGTAAGAGGCTCGTGAAGATCAGTATGTTCTTCGGGAGTCGAATTTGTGGTATTTGAATGGTAAATCGTTCCAGGCCTTTCTCTCGTAGTTCCGCCTCTGTGGATTCTTAATGTCAGTTCTAGCTCACCAGAAGCTCTCATTACTTGTTTTGTTCCCATCTTTAAAGACCTCGTTTGAATCATCGCCGCCCTGTATATCCGGTAATACGTGAACACCATTACAAACAGTGGCAAGTAAAATGATATAGTCGAAGAAAATATCAAGTAACCCAAGTGCTCCGTGAAAGGACATTTAAAATCTGGAACGTCTTCTGTTCTGACAGCTCTCCACCACGCGATTGCCGGAAACGATATCGTCCCGGAGCAAACCCAAACGGCTGCTATTAGAAAAGCCGCTCTTTTGCCAGTCATCCTCATTGGGTAAGTTATTGGATCCGTGATGGCCCAATACCTATCCAAACTAATGACGCATAAATTTAATATCGAAGCCGTAGAAAAAAGAACGTCCAGCGACCGCCACACGTCACACCAATCCATTCCAAAAAACCACATGTGTTCCAGCACTTCGTACATTGCAGAAAATGGCATCACAACTAGTCCAACTAAGCAATCTGCCACAGCCAGCGATGTCACAAAATAGTTTGTTGCAGTGTGCAAATATCTTTCTCTCACCACAGCCATTATCACCAACATATTTCCAAACACTGTAGTCAATGAAAACAATAAAAGAAAACTGACCAATGCTGCTCTCTCTTGCACTAATATAATATAAAGCTCCCACTGGTTTCTTTCCGTCTTCGTCTCATTTTCAACTAAAGATGTGTAGTTAAAAGTCCAATTTTCAAAGCTTGGCATTATGGTTTCCATAAAACTCAAAGTGTAGTCTGTTGTACCCAAATCGGATAGACTCTGTATTTCATCATTGGAAAATGAATCCAACGCGTAATACAAGTCATTATCTATTGGCCTGTCCAGTTGACTCTCGGCTGGGAAGAAATACGACTCGGTCGAATTCATTTTCAGTTTTTTTTCTTCAATTAGTGATTAGTTATGTAACCCACTCGAATAATATTTTTGATTTTATTTTAGTGAATGATATAATATTCATGGCAAAGTCTGCCCATGCGTTGTTTCGTACAAACTCGTTAAAATAAAACATTATTGTGAAATTTTCTTTTTGTCGGGTTGAAACCATATTACCGCCAATCTCCTCCTGAAACAAAAATAAAAAACATTTTAACTATAAAATAATTTGAAATGTAATGTGAGAATAATAATGAATTGTTTCACTGAAATGGTAATTGAAAGATTTAAAATTTTACCTCTATTATTATATAAATATATATTAATAGAAAATAATGTTTTTAAAACAATCCTCAGTCGTATTTTATGTTCAAAGAGCCATTCATTATTTCACCACTGAAACTGTACTTTTTTTTGAGTAAAATGTTTTGTTTTCTGGCAGTAAAAAGGATATACCGTACTTTATGTAATATTTAAATGCTTTTAAAATATAATTAACACTAAATATTTTTTAAATACATATCTTTTTTTTGTTAGCTCCTTAGTTTTTTTATACATTCCATGGTTTCGAATAAAAAGGTAGTTAAATATTTTTTAGTATATGTGTTTAAATTTTTGAAAATTATCGTTTCATTTATTTTGATTTGTTTTAAATAAAATTGTCTGAAAAGAAATTTTTCAATATATTTCCGTATCCTTATATTGATCCAGATTTTTTTTTGGTAAGTTTCCTAAATGTATTTTGGCTGGTAAATGATGTTTTATTTTGAAATTAAAATATGTCATATAAAATATTAAAATACGTAGGCCACACTGAAAATTTTGCTTAACTCATAGGTGAAACTAGTCATATCCAAACTAATACATTTATTGCTTTTTAAAATATTCTCTGTAATATTTTAAGCACTTCATTTTTTTTATTCGTTCAAACCATTTTTAAAGCGAAAGGCACACTCATTTGAGGGCATGTTTTTGATATGCTGGTTGAGAGCCTTTACTATCTTCTTTAGCTGCCTAAATGTTAAACCTCTCATAAAATATTTAACTTTGGACAAAAGAAAAAAGTCACAAGGTGCAAAGTTTGAGCTGTGAGCCGAATGGGTTACGAGCCCTACGTTCTCAAATGACAAACATGTCTTTGTTTTGTTCGTGGTCTGAGAAAAAGCAAATTGTAAGAGGATGTAGCTTATCGCGGAGCTGTAATAATAAATTCTCTTTAGCAGGGTTTCCCAAAATTTTTCTGATATGGAACACTTTGCAAACCCGGAAATTTTAACGGAACACCTAGCTTATTTTTTTAGGTTGGGTAATTCTTACTAATAAGAAGATCTTTAAATTTGTTAGTGTATAAAAGCTTCCAAATTGTCACGTAATACCTAATCAGGCTTCGCGGAAAATAGTTTGGAAAACCCCGCTCTATAGTATATGAAAATATTTGCTTCTTGATAGAGTTTTTTATTCATTTTTCACTTACGTTACATAGGATTTATTTAAACAATAACTAAGCCGAATAAGTCGGAAATTAATTTTCTGATTCGAACACGAAGGTATACATATCCAGTTGCGAAATGAAAAAAACAAAACCAATTCGATTCTAAATGTCAATCATATAATATGTACCAACAAAATATATACAATGCCTCTTGAACAATATTATTCATCTGGCATAAACATTTTTCTTTTCGGAGAAAAAAACCCCCGATTCCAATAGTCATTTTGTTCTTTTCCGAAACCCATTCATATTCTTTTTGGCATCTAAATGTGGAAAAAATGTTATTGCTTTCAAATATTTATAAATACATAAATAATATGATGTATACCGACAGCTTGAAGGGAATGAATGATTTCTTTGACGCGTGAAATTATACATTTTCGTGTTTTTTCTTTTTTTAACACTTAAACAAAACAATCAAAACACAGCTGTAACATGACATGAAATTGTAATAGAGGCTAACATATTAATATTTTCTGTATGAAAACACGTATTTGTAAGCGTGTATATGTATTATAAAAATACACAGAAAGATAAATTGTTGTTGATAAAAATTATGTATGTGTTTCTATTGTTAGTATGTTTTTAAAATTCAAGCTGAATTGTGTAAAGAAAGTGAGCCAAGTGCCAAATGGTTAAATTTGTTAATTTCAAGATTCTACTCAAAACACTGACAACTATACTAAGATAACTCAACATAGATTTTAATAAACATGATTCAATATTTTTTTCATCCGCCTGTGAAGAAATAAATGCATTGTTTTTTTATACTTTTATTATGCAAGTACACATAATATTACACTTTAATGAGAATTTTATAGTTTTATTAGTCACGCTTTTTATATGCGATAAATTTTATGGCTTTTCCAGTGATAGTGTGAAAGTTTTCCGTCGTTAAGTTTTATGAATAGAGCTTTTAAAATCAATTGATATTATCCCTGACTTTTAAAACTGCAGAGTTATAATTTATTACAAGTTTCATAAAAGAAAGATCAAGTGCCCCAATTCAAATATGAAAGTATTAAAAATCATAAAGAAATTTGAAAACTATCAAAATTGACATTTTAAATGGACTCTTAATAAGATAAAATAATTATGAGTTTAAAATGAATTCCTATTAAGCACAATGCAACAGAATTAGTAAAATATTTTTCTTAATCCTAGCTGCTTTAATGTCAATCTATCAAGTGTAAAGATTTATAATTATCTTTGAAGAAAAAAATTTCACAATATTTTAAATATAGAACCTTGCCTATTCATATTTTTCAAGCCTGACAAAAAATTGTTGTCACTATCATTTCTCACTCTAATCATGAAAAGTGGTACATTTTTGTTAAATATTTATATTGGTGGGTGCTGTGGATTTTAACCATCATTTATCAGGTTACAAACAAATGAAAAAATATTGATGTATATACCATAAAATTATATACATCATTACGGTCCATAATTAGTTATAAATCAATCAATAGATAGATATTTATACATTGCCACAGTTTGAAATAGACTTATACTATAAAACTGAAAGTACTACTACTTCGTTAGTTATATCTTGCATTTTTATATCTGTCTCGATCAGTATTATTAAGTAACATCATTACAATTCAAACAGGTGGACATCTGTATCAAATAGTGATCGTGTATAGTGTTTTTTTTAAATACACTCGGTGATCCCTTTTTTTAAACGTTAGTCACACCACAGTATAGATAACGTAAATATACTGACATAAGTAAAATAATAATAAAAAAAGTAATTGCTTTTCAGTAAAAATGTATTGAATAATTAAATGCATATTGTATAATAAACAAATGTATTTTTGAAGTCTCATCAAGTTTACTTGAAAATTTCCCGTCACAAAATACGTTTTACTATCTTTATTGCAATTTGGATTGAGAATGAACGACAAAAAGAGGTAACTACCCTCTCAGATAAAAAGCCTAAAGGTTTCATTGTTCAAAACGTCTACGATGGCATAAACTGTCAGCCTCAATGTGAAAGGCCTCAACTTCTGCCACCTCTGGGGATTGTCGTTAACCAAAAAAGCAAACACCTTTTTGTGAGCGCCCCTGAATGGTACAGGGGCGCTCTTTTAAGGGCATCCGTCATGCTAAATATGTCGTTAAAGGTAAATTATAATATCCTAAATCAACCAGGTGGAAGGTGGCAGGACACATATTTTCTTACACAATATTTCATACCATATTATGGTTTATCTTTTGAAAAAAATGGAGACAAAGGATATCACAATATCATAATGGAGCACCTGGAACTTCACATTATAGACGATAGAGCTTTTCAACATTTTTATTGTCAGTAGAAAAAATATTCTTATGTAAACTATTTAATCATTGATTAATGTGCCATTTTCTTCGTATGGAAGGCTACGTTATTAAATACATGCAATATGTTACACATATATTTAATTTAAAACAATGTGTATTTTTAATTTGAAATATCTTATCCTACTTCTACGACTTTTGAAAGTCGAGGTAAATTGACCACGAAGAACAATTTACATTTGATAAAAAAAACACTGAATTCATTATTTAGAGCACTATTTTTCATAATCGATTTGCGTAATATTTAATAAAAGCTAAATACAAAGACGCAACGCTATCGTTGTTGTTATTTCTCGCTGATATCACAAACAAATATATATCTTTGTTTAGCGGTCAAAAATGAATACCTGCATAAAACTAGCCAGTATCCTTACAACAGTGTATTAAAAGTAATGAAAATATGTTGAAGAATTAAACATATTATATAAATATATACATTCAAAAATGACATTTAATTCAATAGCTATTTATATAAATTAGAAATTATATGTTATTAAGATTTTTTTAAAGAAAATATTTTTTTTTTAAACCTATCAAATAGATATCATATAACTAGACTTATTAGAGTCGAATTACGATATTGACAATTTATGTTATTTTTTAATGTCGTAAAGCATGTACTAAATTAATGTAATATTTATAAATTTGTAGAAATTTTTACATGGTATTATTTGATTCATAAAATATGAACTCAATATGCGAATATGCGATAGTATTATTGATTTCAAAATATATAAAATACACAATATAAGCCATATATATAGAAGTTTATCATAAATTGTCTAGAAACTACAGCTATATGTATCAATTTTTATAATATATTTTTACGTATAGAATCAATGTATAATTTTAATCACAACAAAAATACTTGAGGGTTATTGTATTTCGAATAATAAAATAAGAAAAACAATTTTTTAATATAATTTGTATGACTGGAATCATTTAATAGATCTGTGATTTGATACATTCAAATTGTTTCAATATTGCACGTGTGTAAATAAAGTAGTATTAATTTAATTTTAGAATATATTTTTTTAACAATATATAACTTTTAAGCATTAAAGCTATGTACTTTGTAACTTTGATTCATAAAAAAATGGGGAAAAATGCTTTTAATATAAACATAATTTTATATTTTTTTCTGTCGATCAAACACTCCAACGATGAGAAAATAACCGACACATGAAAGAATATTTTCACACGAGTAAATTTATGAGTTCTGCGGTTGTTTTTATTTTGAGACGTTTTCAAATTTGTTTTTATTGGCAGGTAGACAGAAGTGATAGAATGATTCCAATTTTTTTTCATAACTCAAACATACGAATCAAAAAAGCTGTGTTTATTTAATCATTCATTTTGTCGGCGACGAAAGTTTAAAAGTAATCCCCAATAAACTGTCACCGTTTGTCAAGTGTTTATTACTTATATATCGATCTGTCATATTTTATTTTTTAAATATTATACTTTTTAGAGTGAAAGCAATATAATTTGAATTTTAAACTATTTAATCTTAACTTTATCATAAAAAATCTAACTTGTGTACTAAATTATTCTTGATAAATTATATCATACCATGTCCGTTGTAAAAGTAGAACAAACAAATCCATAAAACATTTACATATCCGTTCGAAATGTGAATGGTATAGATGAAATAAAATAATTTACGGAGGTTTCTTTACGGTCGAAAAAGTTCATGATTTTTTTATTGCTTAATGTATTTCTTTAAGCTTTCACTAATCTGGCTTCATAAATGTAATAATGACAAAAGAACAGTAATCATGAATTCAAAAAGTTGCAAAATTGAAAGTAAGGTTGGGTAATTGTATTTTAAAGTTTGGATTTTTTGGATTACTAAGTAAAAAAATTATCGAAAGGATAATATTTTTTCTTTCATTTTAAAAATTGTAAATTAATAGTTCACAGGGGGGAGTGAAAATTTCGGTAAAAATCACTTTTTAATAATTGTTATACCCTTCTTAATTTTGATTGTCTAGTTGATATTCTACGTAACTGACACTCCCTATTATTTGTCAATCCATATGTTTGCTCCGAAAGTGGAGTATATGGATTTCCGTAATGTGAAGATATTTCTTTCTGTGGTTGTCAAGCAATTGCTATGACCTAGCAACCGAATGTCACATATAACTGAAGTATAATATATTATATAATAGTAACAATACGTAAAAACTCTTGATAAAAAAAACGTCTAGTAAATATATTTATTTGTCATAGATTTAAGTTTTTGATACAAATGATTGCTTCTCAAAGCGTTTGTAATAATTTTTAAATAAATTTTTCCGATATTGAAATCCGATTTTTTTATTTCAAATAAATATTTTTTGCCATAAAAAATCGCACGTAAAATTCGTTTACGTACGTAAAAGGAATCACGTTACGCTACTGAATAGCACTTTCGCATAGCAAACACTGTGCAAACACTCTTTACGGGCAGTCAACGGACGCCCTTTGCCATGATATCGTCCCTCCCAAAGAAAGTGAGGTCCGCACTAGACACATAGGAAAACATGCGCGCCTTTTGGTTCAAATGTGAAAGACACAAAAAAATAAAACAATTCTGTCAAGTAAGCACACGAAAAGAAGCGATATTCGTTTTAAATTACCTGGATTTCTTTGGTCTTTATAGGGGATATGTAAAAATGCAATGTTCAGCAAAGGTTATAAAGCCATATTTCATTGTAATAAATCTATGAAAACGATTGTGGTTGAGTGATGATAAATCAAACGCTTTTAATACTATCAAAATGTTCTAAAACCTTTTTTAAAATTTATTTACGTTTCCCTGAATTCGTTTAATATAATAATATTATCAAAACTAATTACGAATTTTTACTCTTCTGAATTTTCCAACAATCCAGAAAATATTGAATCCGATCATATTTGTTTCTCAACAACGTTTATGAACAGTTGTATATTTTATGTATGCGATATAATTCGTTCGAAATTATGCGTACTCGTGTTGTATAAATGCATCCCTACTCAGTAATAATACAGTGTATGGAAAATGATGCCCTATGTAGATATTGGGTTTTACTTAGTAGGGCAGTATAGGTAAGCACCGTTATTGATACACTTTGGTGGCAAAATGTGAAGCGTGCGGGTTTCAGTTCAAGTCCTGCAGCTGCATAAAGTTTTATTTTTAATCAAGAATGTAAAACTGGATACTCAATGGGTTGAGAGATTTACTGATAAACAATAGAACTTTAAAACGGATTTGTGCATAAAGTATAGAATATAATACTCAGCAAGAGATTGATAGTTTTGCCTTTGAAGTTTTCAAAGTTGCCAAATTCATTAAACAAATAAAACGATTGTCAAAATATGAAATTTCAAGTAGTTTCGATTTTGAGTTTTATTTTCCATTGAGAATTATGATTTGAAAATATCAAATTATCGAAATCAAACTGAAAGTTTGAAAATGACTTTAATTTCAAATCTTCACTATCAATATCTTCCGCTTCAGATAGATTTTTTTTTTGAAATAATATAGAATTTGTCCAACTCCTTTGGTGGATAGTATTATTACTTTGTAAAAGAAATATTGATATGTAACTTAGTGAATTTGTATGAAAATGAAATTTTAATATTAAAAATAGGCTTTCATACAACATTGTTCTTTTGTGCAACTACTGGATTCGATTCCGTAACTTTCAGCGACTTCCACATTTTTGTTCACTCATCCACCAAGACAACAAGATGTCTTCTCACCAACAAAAGTCACGCGTATTTAACTCATTGGGTGCCACATCACGTTTTTATTCCCCGTGTGGTATAGGTATCTAATATTTAAGTAACTTTTCCAAACCCTGAGGGCCGGCTTTTTCCTTTGCTACGTGACATCCGTCGTTGGTTAATCTGTTGACACGACTCCGTCTTATTGATGTCCGAGACATGCACAAAACTAATCTATACTTTTATTAGCAAACGTGATCGTATGGATTAATGGGTCAAATTGACTTATATATTAATGTGTTACATTTGTAGATGAAATGTGTTACATATATTTGATATATGTAACACGTACGGATAAAACAGGAAACTTATCTATCCGAATGATATTATATTTCTTATCGTGTTTATTCGATTTAATAAAACATACTGATACAGTAAATAAAAACTTAACATAGTTTCGTGATCAATGCGTTTTTATGGCATAATTAAACTGTACATTTATTTGTGTGTATTTATAATAATCTTTTTTATGATGCCCAATATATAAATACAGTTACCGAGGAGACTATTATAGTGATAACGTATATTATTTTAAAATCACATGTGTTTGAGTCAACGGTGCTGAGATTCCGTAGTTGCATACGATTTTAATATTATAAACTTGATGTGTAATTGGTGAGTGATTGGCTGGAAACCAATCCTTGTTAAAATATATAGATAACATTACGTTGCAAATGTCCATATGACTAACATTTTTAGCGGCCGCTTATAATAAAATAGTTTCAATGACATGTTATAAATTTAAAACTTTTTAACTATTTTTTTATAATTGAATAAATGTGCTCATATACTTTTATACAAATAAAAAAAGGTTCATTTTAATTACATAAATGATGTCTATATTTCTCTATATAATTTCTATATTTATTAAAATATAATATTTCTGTCGAATTGTTTGAGCAGTGTTTATCATTTGTTTTGTAAATTTACGGAAGAGCAGTTCATAAGTGTAAAAGAACTACTTTATAAATTGTTGATCAAGAAGACTCTTAAACTATTATTTTTACCATAAAACCACACATTACACACACTAGCAGATCAATACGCAAACATTGTATCTATGGTTGAAAGTGTGTTAAGAGCATAAAGGAGAGTTATTTTATTTATAAAAAAACTTTTTTATTTGGGTTTCTATCTATCATAACTATAAAACATGGAAGCAACAACAATACAATATCCATTAATTTGAGAAGAAGACAAAACAAAGTCTCGACAAAAAGATATTAAACGGAAATGATAAATGACAATATAAGAGATATCATTTCGATACTAACATTCTTGTTTTTCTATCAAGCTTACTTATTTTATTCGCAATCGTTTTTTTGCAGCGTTATTAAGATAAACTCTCTATTTATGCGAATGTTTCAGTATCGATCAGAATATGAGAAAGAAATTTGTAATGTATCACATTTTGATCCTCATCGATGTTCTTACTTTAATGAGAATAATGTTTAATAATACACACAAATGACTGATATTCATATAAGTTATTATAGTCACTTATAGAAACTAAGTGAAATATTGTAGGAATTATTTTATGAAATTTACATGTCGCGAATGCATCAAATGATTCTCTACCTAGCTCTTTAATTCTTTGAATTATTTATTTCCAAAATATATTCTCGGAGTTACAGAATGCTAGTATGCTTTCGATATTTTTTTGCAAATTTATGAAAATGCCTTGTAATATCTATTTTCCATTTAAAACGAGAATTGTTCATTTTTCTGTATTTTTGACCTGTGAAAAAACAGAAAAAATACTACCTAATCAAGAACGTATTTTATTTCTAAATATAACCCGATTATTAAGTATTTAATAAATATATTTATAAGTACTCTATGAATGTATTGTTTTAATTATCCCGCACATACTTCACGTGCAATAAGTTTTATGATTTTTTTCGTTTTTTCTAAGTAAAGAATTAATACGGTTTATCTAATTTAATAAAAATAACAAAACATTTATATTGAGATACAGCCAATAGACCAACATAATATATCTTTTAACATAATATTCAGCAGTATAAGCATGTTTTCTATGATTGCTTGGCTGGTAACTGTTATAAAGTTTAATATTGCAGTATATTTATAAAAAAAGAACGTACAAACTGTATTTGTTTATTACGATATACATAAAGCTTTTGATCTTTCTTTAAAATTTACGACTAGAGAAACATAAAAATAATTGTTAAAAGTACCACCAAATAAACGTTGTCTTTTTAAATGCTACTTAGTTTAAAAAAAAAAATTCGCTCGGCCCCTTAATACACCTCTTTTCATAATATGCAAGATACTAAATATGTATGTATTATATATGGTGTCTAATATTGTGCAGAGCGCAACAATTTTCCGGCTGTGTGCAAACCAACTTGCTATCGCATTTTGTATCGCAATGTTTCGCTCGCAAGTGCAAACAGGAAGATAGTTGATTGCTCTCAAATTGCAAACACCGCCTGTTTTCGTTCTGCAATCATCCAGCCTCTAACTAACCTAGAATTGTCGAGTACTTGTTATCTGTAAATTAAATAAACAATTTTATAGATTTAATTTACTCGCATCATAAGAGATAAACAAATATACAGTTGAATTCATTATAATTGGACTATCTGATTAAATAAATTCATAAATAATATTAAATCCAATTAGCAATCGTTTGCTTCTTTTTTTGACGTAAATAAACTTTTGTTTTTATTTCAAACGGTAGTAAATAAAATATTTCTAATTTTAGTGAGCTTATTATATAAATCAATTAACAGGTGATATATAATCCATTTTGTGAAACTCATGAATTTTCATAATGTAAATATTTATCTTGACAGCGTTTTTGCTAATTCAGTTATAAATTTAATGTTTTATTGAAATACTTTTAAAGTTCAATACTAGATTGAATTTCAAAACTGTTGTCGTCTTTTGGAAAGGATTTGATAAAATATATAGTTTTAAAAGCTATAGAATTTTAATTCGTGTTCTCTAATCTCAATATGCATGAATTTATCAACCGAACGATTGAAAGTATAATATATACTGCACTAAGACAACAAAAAAGATAAAGTAGTTTTGTATTAGTTATATCATATCTTCGTAGATATTATGGTATAATATTGAGGAATGTTTTCTTGGCTCTTTTTTCTTATTTTTCAAATCGCTTAATATTTTTTATTTCTTTATTAATTGGGATATATTGATTCTTTTGTTATTAAATTATTTTCAGCCAATCGGAAAATGGAGTCACATAAAATCAGTTATGTTCTTTTTACATTTTTGGGCATACTTTGAAAATTCAATCGAGCCTATTCGTGTTGTATTAACGAAACATATGCCATCCAATCAACTCCGCACCACCAATATGACTAAATTTAAAAAACTGTCAAATTTTGAAAAAAATCGTCAAAGTAAAAAATATTCTTTTCGATATCGTAAAACAACAAGCAGAACTTTTATTCACGTCTATTATAATTTGTAACTTGTAAATTTACCGCTGCGTTCTTGCATATAATTTATTATAACTAGACGTGTCTCGTGGACGTGGAAGGATGCATAATAATAATTTATTATTAACTTCTAATATTGTGTATCATTTGTAAACTGTAGTTATTATGAACAGTAGAAATATTATATATTATTATATATTTCCTTGAAATTAACGTAAAATAAATAGTTTTGTATAATATTTCAGAAAAAGAAGTTCCTATAAATTTAGTTTAACATAATTATTGAGATTACTTTTAGGTGATACTATATCCGACGGCAATTTTCGTCACCATCTTATTTTATCGTGGCTATTATCCGATTTTAAATTCAACCAAAGTAGTCACCAACCACTCATGTCACCAAGAGAATTTAACTTGTTTTTAGTTCGTGATTTATTTTAATGTCTTATCTCATATTAATATGTTCAGTTATAATATCGTTCGTATAAGTCAATAATAAACCATTATTTTTTCTCGTCCACATATTTTCATCTTCTATTAGCACAAAATTGTCGAGCCCTTACTTTGTGTATTATTTCTATTTCTGGTATAGACAAATGTGTGAGTACTTTGAATGTATACTATAAAGCAAACTCCAAGTAGTGAAAATTCGAAAATTTGCAGATCTAAATAATTTCAAAAGTGCAAAGTGACATTTATACTCTGATGAGATTGATTTTGTGCTCACTAATCTCTTATATTATGTTCTTAAATAAGGTTTAAATGAATTTTGGGTCCTCGATAACTTTTTCGATGTACATGAACAATGACTTCAAAGTTGTCAGTTTTTAAAGCAAAATTGTCTCTTTAGAAGTTTTATGAAGCTGTCAAAACAGTTTACGTAATATTATGATTGGGAAAATAATGTGATTGTTTTTTAAGACAAACATAAACGCTTTTAAATTAAATATATTATAGTGAAATTTGTCTCAGTAAAATATGTCAAGTTAAATATACTTTCGATCAGTCTAGACTGTTTCATAAAAAATACATTAAAAAACCGTTAACGAAATGGCGATGATATAAAAACCTTTTGAAACAGACACACGAAAATACTTCACGTACAGACACAGTGACAAACAAAACCAAGTAAACAGTACATAGATATACAAAAGAGCTTATTAGGATCTCTTGGTTCATCCCGGCTTATGAATATCCGCCCTTCACTTACCCCCTCCCGCCCTTAGCGATTCCCGGTTATGGCGGCCCATCGTGACTTGCCGGGTTAACCGGATTACAGCGGGAATCCCGGATTTATTCGCGGCATTCAACGGGGAACAACCGAATTATTCTGTCCGTATTAAAGACGTACAATTGGATTTAATTTTTTCTCATCTCGTTTCGACCTATCCGAATGCTGCCCTACCCGGGTTGTAGATTATGTAAGTTGCTCGCAAACGCTTGGCAGGAGAGAAATTGTACACGAGCAATTAATTATAAATTAATTTAAATATTTTCAGCTTGTTCCTTTCACCACTCGACACGTCTTTCCATTTACTATACGGCTATTTTTAATAGCTTATTTAACACAAAGCTCTACACATTTGTTTTTTGAATTAAATCTTGAAAATTATCAATTTATGTAGTACGTATAAGACATGCAAAATTCTTTCTAAATTTCTAATGGTCGTAATACAATTAATTTAATTATGACGCGTATAAATGTTCTCAAACTTTTAGATAGTATTTAACTGTAAACTAATTTATATAATCCTAAGATAGCATAATATGTTTTTCTTAATGGCATAATAAAATTAGGTATATTTGGAACAATCAACAAAGAATTTTCAATATATCAGGACGCTTATAATGCCATTACAAGTACATTTAAACAGTGAGAGTAAATCTGTGTATATTAACTAATATACTTCATTAAAGATCTCTAGTCTTAATCTTGAAAAGTTGCCAGAAACCATTTTTTTCATCAAAAATTAAAACCTTTTTGCAGAGCTCATTTTATTCCGGTGTAAGCACGCTAAAGTGCTAAAAACTAAGAAAATAGGATTGTTCAAAACTAAATCTTTCTTCTTAATCGGAAATTATAGTTATATTTGTTCTTATTAAAGAAAGTGCTTCGAAGTTTGACATTTAATTAAATTCATTTTATAAAGTTCCGCTTACCACATATAAAAATTGTTCATAATGAGCTTCGTTTTCAAAAGAAACTGCTAATAAAGCGAAATGCGTAGACACCTTTTTAGATGACAATGATCCAGATATACTAGTTTAATATGATAAAGGTCCACTTAAATATATTTTAGGATAATTGAGCCCCTGAGAAGTGAAGTGAGTAAACTGATATTTATAGAAAAAATAAGTCATTTATGTTATAATATTCTGCATGTTTTGATTATCATATAAGTTAATTAAATCAATGCTGGAAAAGTACTTTTTTAAAAACAGAAATATGAATTGAGCTATTTTATTATGATTGTATTACAAATTAATATTTTCGACTGATAGTGCTTGATGGAAATTGACCTTAAATTCTAAATCATTTATAACTGGTAAACTTCCATATGTGAGATCACTGTTAGCGACCCTGGTTTCGCCTTTCTTCAGGCTACATTATATTTGGCCTCATAACGTTTAAAAAGGGACACATCCACGTTTGCAAATCATTTGCTTGCGGAAAAT
>JAGVSQ010003546.1:0-21316 GCA_022683975.1 Rhyacophila evoluta
TAATACTGAGATATTGATAAATTGGTTTCGCATAGAATTTTTAGTACAATAAACAGTAAAATATTGAAATATTTAAAGTACTTTAGTAAATATGCTTATTTTCGCAAACGTTAAGTGTATTTTGCGAATTTGCTAAAAGTAGCCCGCAGGTTAAATGTTAATTAACTAGTGGCATTCAAAGTTAAAAGTAATACAGTTAACATAAAAATAGTCTCCAAAATAACACGTAAAATCTTCACATTGCCACTATTAATTATTCGGGAGGCATTATTGTGATACACATACATATAGATGAATTTTCTGTTTTATACTATACATTGTTAATATTGTCGCATTATTTTCAAAGCCATTCTTTCAAAGCAGTTCTTTTAATATGAATACTAGATAAATCTAGCTATCAATTAAATGTCGAAGACATCTCAATTATATAAAACATTTTAGGGTTAAAAAATACGTAAACCTTACGAAAAAAAAGGTGACTTCCGCATTGGAAAATTCCATTATGCTCTTTCTACACTTTGTTACGATTTGTAAAGAAACAAAAGATAATTGAAATTGCTGTTCACATAATCACATAAAATGTGAATTAGTCATGTGGGTTCAAGTTTGTTCTCAAGTGCTTCTTTCATTCCAAAATAGAAGCGGCCACATGTGGTAATGTTATACACATTATTATAAATTTGTGATGACTTTTCAGATTTTTTTGTGATTTGGAAAGAGAAAAACATTTCTTACAAATTGCCATATCTAATTTGATTGTTTCCGCGATATTAGTTGAGTTGATAGCAGTAAAATATTTCAGTGTTTTAAACGGATACGCATAAAAAAATAATTCACTAATGAAAAGGTTAAGTCATTCGAAAATATTTGAAAACCTCAAATATTTCGTTAGGCTTTTTTGGTAGAATTCTGTAATCTTAATTTGAATTTAATTAATATATTAAAAAATTAATATATATACGATAATAAGTACATGTAAATATTATACATCCCGATTGATAAGACCATGGTCTGTTTTTGCAAAATGCGTCCGCTTTTTTTTATGCTGGAAGTCTTTTAGTGGCGCTGAGGGAAACATTACAGAGCCGTTTTGAGTTGATTTATTCGCACTTCATAAAAACGAATTTCTTATGTTCTACGGTTGCGTAATTTCAAATTGAAAACAGGGCATTTGTGAAATTTATACGAACCGCTTATGTAAGTATTGCCAAAGTTTCTCCCACTGATATAAATCTTTGCGGATTTTGTTATTTTCAAAGAGCAGAAAACAATTCATAAAATATTCATGAATATTATGGAAAAATATTGATTTTTAAACACATGTATTTCAATATCATATTGATTTTTACTGTTTTGTCAACTATACAATGTTTTATACAATAAAAGTTCAATAATCTCCCCTGGACATAAACGCGTTAGACAATAACCATTACTAGAATTATACATATGTATGATAAATTATACATTGATTAAAGCAAAACTATTTTAATAAAATTACATAATCTGATTTAACATAGTCTAAACTTTTATAATCTAATCTAGCATAACCTAATTTGATTTCAGCTTATCTCACCAACCTAACCTTACTTTAACAAACCTTACTCAATCCAATTTAACCTAACCTAATCTAACTCAATACAACTTTACCTAACCTAAATTAACCAAACCTCACCTGCTTTTATCCGATAAATTATAATTCAACTTAACCTACGTTTACCTAATAATATGTCTGTGAAGTTTTTTAAGCAGCAGGCTATTGGCAGGAAGTTTGATGGCTTGGGGACAATTTTCTATCAGTGAATTATGTGTTACCATAATAAATGAAGAGATAACATTTTTTAGTGTATGTTTTTTTAAAAACCATATTCAATCCCAACATAGAGCATATGGATCTACACAGTGTGAATATATCCACTTCGAAAGAAGAGTAAATGGATCTCCGCAATGTGAAGACGTCTTCAAACAATTGTTCAACCTAATGTGCATCCAGTCCTTCAAATCAGGTCAAATATATGTGGGAATTGAACCCGCATTCCCCGAATTACTAGAAATACGCGCTTACGTCTATGATATTTTTAAATATTTTTAATATCGCTTCGTCAAGCGATGACATTTGAATGTAATAAATTATTAATTATTTATTTTATACATGATGTAACATTACGAGTTATAAGTTAATACATTAACAACACGACATAAATATGATTATAATAAAAATATTAAAAACATATTAAAAGAGAAAAACAAAGTTAATATTCTAAAAATATAAGAGAGAATGAAAAGAGAATTAAAATATCTAATAAAAGGAAGGAAGAGTATCTACAAATTAAGTGAGACAGACCCTATTATAATAATGTGTATAATAGCACACATCTAAACTCATGCTCACATAGATGGAACATATCAATATCCGAGACAATCTCGTTAAATATCACCATTGCTCTCCGCATTAGCATGACTACTGACAGGATAGTCCTAGATTTAGGAATCTCCACAAAGCGACGACAGTGAAAATGTTACTTTATAAATCAGATATAACCTTACATAACAATGACTTGCTCAATAAAAAAGCTCTCATTAGAGCACGTTCCATTTAAACATGCAGATTGTTTTCGCACTGCCTCATGATTTCCAGAGAAAGTGTGAATGGAAGAATTCAAGACTGCCGTTGGCCTAGTCCTAGATAAAAATAGGTTGTACGCTTTGAACTATATACCCAGTGTGCCGTAAAGAAACTCTGGGGCAGCCTACCCTTTCTGGGTCAAGGGATGAGAGAAGGCGTGAGATGAAATTATGGAGAACTAACCTCACCGCCAGTAGATCAGTAGTAGAACATATATTTTTAATAAACACAGAACTGGCAAGAGACTAAACATCGCCAGATAATAATTTCAATAAATTTACATAATATAACTATTAATTATATTGTACTTCTTAAATAATAAATCATTGTTGTAGTTAAGAAACCTAGTTTAGATAATTATTTTATAGAAAAAAAGCTTCCAGAGAAAATCTTAATTGTTATGATTTTAAGTAAAGTGGTTACACAGTTTTATAATTTCACATTGGGAATATTTTTATATGATTGTCACAATGATATGTACGAGTATATACGTTGAAGTCAAACTGGCACCCTTTCATACTGAAGTAAAATTGGCACCATGAAATACTAAAGTCAAATTGGCACCTTCACGTCTAATAGATAATGCTTTAAAATAAATCAACGGTGTTTTAAAGGTAGTAAGAAGTTTTGTTGCCGAGCTTTGGCTGAATTAAATATACTTTAGCATTTATCTCCGTACCTTTTGGGAAGGTTAGGTTAGGTTAGGTCCGTTTAATATGCATACATTTACGTGTATTTATAAAAAAAATAGTATATGCAGTTATAGCATAGATCACTGCAAATATTGAAACGTATCCACTATTTAAATTTATTCGTACCAAAAGTCGGCTCACAGTTCAAGTAAATGATCTTATATTTTATTTGAACGGTGTTATAAAACTTAATAAAATTAAGATCGTGTTTGATTTATATATATTTGAACATACGAAATTATATCACATAATCATTATTATAAATATAGTTGACATATTTATGTTGAATTCAATCTACCTAGGAAAAGCGACAAATTTAAAAAGACATTCACTTGATGCTTCTATTTTTATCTAATTCTATCATTTTATTTCAGTAACCATATCATTATTAGAACTATACGTCGTAATCAAACAAAAATGAATAACAAAAAACGTATTTCATGGTACAATTGCTGGATTGAAATATGTTAGTTTGAAGTCAATTCTGACTGATTCAAAATTTGATTAACGAGTTGATGCTTATATAAATTGAGTGACAATCATATAATTATGTTTCGTCTATAGAGATAATTTGAAAATCAGATAATTCACCATGTTTATCCACAAATGAAACGTATGCACTTCTACAGTTTGTACAATATACTTTTCATCATCTGTTAGTCAAGTCGATGGCTTAAAGTATACATTCTTTAACAAGAAAGTGTAAGTGTTTATTTTTCCATATATTATTCCGTATATTTTATATAAAAATACCTTTAAACGATTTATTTATAGAGCTGCTTACAAAAGGCACACTTTTGACATATTAAAAGACAACCTTGGGAAGTTATATGGATTATTTTTCACTGTTGATCTTAAAGCTCGATAGTGTTGACAAATTTCTTTTGGCCGTTTCATCGGTATATTTAAATAACTTTGATTTGTCAAATGAATACTGAATATGTATACATCACGATACTGCAAGATGATATTATTGAATCATTTTGTGTGTAATTAACAACGTTGCACTTTAAGCCATGGAAATGTTAGATCTTATTTGCAATTGTCACGCAAATGCATAATGCACACATCTAATTTTATGCAACTACATGATTTCAATCCACACTCTGTGATTCATAAGCATTCAGGATTAATCAGAGTTAGACTAACAATATAAACTGTGATAATCAGAGTTATCTTAGTGAGACGTAGTAATAAATTTACAAATGTATGATAATTGTTTATTCAAATTATATGTACAAAGCGATTGATATTTCAGATAGTCAAAGTGTATCAAACGTTGAATTCACTGCAAGAACAGAAGAGGTACATAGAACTGTCTGAAGAAAATTATAATCGGCGTTAGTGACAGTGATTTACGTTAAACGGTATTAATATTATAGATTTGCATAAATCTTAGACACACCTAAATTCAAACCCAAATAACATATTGATTTCAATGTTGACTTTTAAGTCTTAAAACAGCAACTGTAGATTTTTTTCTATTTCATTCTTAAAGAGAATACTGTTCATATATATATAATATATACGTGCTGCCAAAAAGACTGAAGTTTTTTTTTTTTGAAAACCTTTGATAAAACAGATCAAGATTTTCAAAAAAATAGAAGGGCAGATCCGGCCTACGGGCCAAAAATTGCCTGTATCTGATATAGTCCTTAATAAATTGACAAAATTTTCAGTTATCAACACCTGAAAAAAGCTCCATATTTGGAACTTCTCGTTGTAAAAAACCCAACCTAATGCAATCTCAACGTGTAGAATTTCTAAATAATTTTCACTTTAAGACACCAATGCTTTACTGGCAATAGACTTGTACTGAATATTTATTGAACCCCTTAAGAAAATTCAACGCATCAAGCACACATGGCGTGGAATTTAAACCTCCTTTACCGATTCGTGAACATTACATTACATCTTAATGCTTATTTCAATCGTCGCTTATACTCCTATCTGTGTATTCCTTCATATAAGGCTTCAGTTATACAGCCTTTTCTCATAATATTTAATGGAAATACAGACCATTGGAATTCCAACATATAAAATATAATACGACTTGATTGATAAATAAAATTCACAGTTTCCTTTTCCGTGTTAGGTTTTTATATTTCCTGGTTGTATTCCTGAAAACTGGAAGCATTTTGCCTTTGTCAACCGATGATTTTTTTATTTTTGCTCCCAGGGTGGAGCATATGAATCTCTGCAATTTCAATACGTCTTGAAAAATTATTTTTCTCAAGAATGTTTTATCAGACAATCGCTTGACATAATGGGCATTCAGTCCTGAATTTTTGGATTTTTTAAATCCAACGGATAGGAAATCGCTAGGCACGCACGATACCAACTACGCTACTAGGGAGACTTATTCAACATTTTAGTATACCCGCTCTGAAAGTGGAGCGTATAGATTTCAACCATGTATAGATTATCACTCTATATATGGAGTATATGAATCTACGTACTTAAAAGTATTATCTGTGACCGATTTTTATTCAGGAGAATCAGTTTTCAGCCAATTATTTCTTAACTTAATAGGAATCCAGTCATGCATTGTATTCCTGAAAACTGGAGACCCATATTATCTAATTATCCAGACCCATATTATATATTATTTAACAATGGCCAGTCCTAAAGTAGAGCATATGGAAGCAGACAGTGTAAAAATTGGCACTTTAGAAATATAGTATATAGCGCTTTCTTTTAACAGATTTTTTTTTAGAACTGATTGTCAATAAATATCTCAACTCATTGTATGATTAAAATTTTCTGATGAAATATAAATGTAACTATAAAATTGAATCCATACAAAGTACACAGGACAGTTTCAGTTACCAGTACCGTTATAAATACGGCATTAATACTTTGAATATTGACTGTGGGAAGGAAAAATGACGCAACCCACACAACAGATTTTCATGATGCAAAAAAAACGTTTATTCAATATTTTTGGACCAATATCTAAATATTAAAAACAAAATCTTTCAAGTATACAAAGATTTTAACTGGTGTTTTATTTACCTAATCTAATGTGTGTTTGATAAGTTTTTTAGTAAAACTAATAATATTGACGTACTGGAGGTCCTTTTCCCTATTCGGAAATATTACAAGCTGTCTTTTATTTTAACTTAAATCTAAATTTAGATAATAATTTGGCATTTGATAAAATATTTATTAAGTTATTTACATTGTAATTATCGAAAAAAAGCCTATTTTGAAAAAAACCTGAGGATAACATCATATTTTCTTTCCGCAGTCGATAAATAATTATTTGAAAATTGCTCAGTTCTATCTCTATAACTTACATCCTCAAAAACGTAAAAGCATTTTAATATTACAAGTATTATTCCGTATAAAGTATGGTAATAGATTAATTAAGAACAATCTGTAATAAGATTCATCAGTTCATGTGTTAATATTTTATATTTTCTTCTAATGACTTCTAATAATTTTCAGACAAACAGAAACATTAAAAAAGCTCAGGAAAAATTTTCAATTTGACTCTTATTATAACGTAAGGAATTATGTAACTCAATTGGAGAAGGAAAAGAAAAAAACTGTTGCAACGTTCATTTTTTTGAAAAAAAAATATTATGAATCCAAAAAAAGCTCTCGACAAACGAAAAAGTTTCTTTCTCATGTCTTGTAATTATTTTTTTGTTTCTATATAATGTTTTGCAAAATTCACTCTTTTGATAAGATTAATTGTTTTTTAGCAAAAAAAAATTCTCGGTTTTTATCAATCCAAAGCCAAATGAAGAATGTACGCAAATGTTTTTTTAAAGCTTTTATTTGGCTTCACTTATAAGTTAGTTATTTAAACTTGACAAGTAACTCTTAATTTTATATTAACTGTTTTTTTTTGTATACTATGTTCGCTCCCAACGTGAAGGATATGGATCTACGCAGTGTGACGATATCCATCTATGCACTCCGAAAGAGGAGTATATGGATCTCCGCAATATGAAGACGTTTTGACTGGCTATTTTTCACGAGAATTGTTTGTCAGACAATTGTTAAGCCTAATAGGCATCTTTAATTTTCGAATTTTTAAAATCCGACAAATAGAAAATCGAGCCCGCATTATCCGGATCGCTGGGCCCACACGCTACCAACGACGATACCAAGGAGTTGGGTTGTTTAGCAAAAAAAAAAACTTAGCAATAATATTCTTTAACCATTTGATTATAAAACAAAAATATATCGGCGTTCTTGATATTAGTGATAAACGCTAACAATGAACGTTTAGTGTCTACTTTTTTTATAGCCGCTAAAAAATTAGAGTATACTTTTTTCTAAGTCTTATATAAAATATGATTTTTATGGTCATTCGTTGAGCTTTACAATTGTATGGCAACCAATTCTCGCTGAAAACAGCATGTTAAAATAATACATATCTTCACATTGCGGAGATCCATAGTTTAAATAATATTACATACGGATATACTTTGTATGAAAAACCGATAAAAATACGAATATTTTATTTAATTTAAGCCAATTTTAAATTATTTAAAGTAAATATTATGGAGAAAATTACTAATGTATAAAAAATATTACGAGAGTTGGTAATTTGAAAATTTAGTTATACGTAACCTAGTGGAAAATAATCGACACTTGTAAAAAATCATATTCGTTGGTGTATATGAGATATGGATATCCGCAAATGTGAAGACATGTCTTGAGAGCTCACTTTTTTATGAGAATTGCTTGTTCGACAATTTATTTACCTAATGGGCATCTGGTCCAGTATTTTCCGGGTGCTAGGCGAACACGCTAGCCTCTAGGCTATCTCGAGAGATGTAACGATAAAGGACTAAAAAATCTAATATACGTATTATATATTGGAATTAAATAAATGACTATATAGAAAAGTAAAAGAATCCTAATTAAAAACCCTTCCGGTAATTTCGTAAAAATCGGCCATCTGGCGTAAGAATTGGCCCAAGAGAAAACCGATACGGACCATCAAATACGCCTCGCAAATAAAAACTCTCCCTAATAAAAGCGAAAGAAATAGTTCGCAGTAAAATATATACTACTAAATTGTTGTAATTAATTGAACTGTATTAGAAAGGTTGATGTTAATAGAGGCAATCACACACTCATGGCATGACTAAAGCTACGGCCTAACATTGAGACTGTGCTTTCACAAGATATACCACTTAACAGTATCCTAAACCCTGGTGTAAAATCACTAAAGCTCAACTACAGAATTGAAAATTCAATTTTAAAAGATACAATGTATACAGATATATTAAAGCTCTAAAGAATGTCGAAGTTATGGAATTTACAGTGTAACGTATTTTTTATTTAAATTTTTTAAAACTGGTAAACTTCCATAGGTGAGTTTCGCCTTTTGGCATCTCCAGGCTGTATTATATGTGAGCAGTGAGAAAGCACATAACATACTAATGATAAATCCTATTGTAACTTACTATTTATAGTATTAAATAAGTAAATATCATTAGTGAAAATAATATTAGGAATATAATACAAACTGTTCTATCAAGAAATGTTTGGAAATCAATCGAGCACAGCTATCGATTCTTCCATTATTGGATGATCAGCTAATGTTCCCCAATAGTGCATTGCTATACCTAATAACTTATTAGTAAACGTATGTATAACGGGTTATTTTATAATTGATCAAGTATTTTTATATCTCCTTATAATTGTCATTATAATTAAATAGGTTTAGCCCAATAGATTAATGATATTTTTTTTTTGGTTCTTTTTAATACATATAATTAAATAGGCTAATTCCAATAGATTAGGGATATTTTTTAATACTCGTAATATTATTTTCACTGATAATTTTTATTAATTTATTACTGTAAATAGTAAGTTAGAGTAGGATTTATTGTTAGTATGCTACATGTTTTCTCACTGCTAACATACAATATAGCCTGAAGATGCCAAAAGGCGAAACCCAGGTCGGCACAGTGATATCACATATGGAAGGTTACCAGTTTTAAATAATTTAGAATTTTAAATCAATTTCCATAAAGCACCATCAGTCAAAAATATGAATTATGTATATTTTTATTGTTCGAAACAAACGTTCATTTAATATGTAATAATGTATTTTTTATAGTCAGCATAAATTTAAGTATAACGATACTAAAGGGTTGCATATCTCGCGCGCGTTTTTTTATATGAGCATTTGTCTTGTGAACGGTTTTCTTGCGCGCAGATGTCATGGAATCAATTATATAGAGATATAGATATGAAACACTCTTCTCTGTAACTTAAAAATAGTTCCAATAGGTAGATATGGTATAAAAAGAAGAAGAGTATGCTCAGAATGCGCTGGTCTGGGTAGTTAATTGTGATTTAAAACAATAAGAAATATATAAGAGTATACTTAATCTATATTATATTTGAAAAAAATGTGAAAACATAGCAGGTACCTAAGTAAACTAGTTTTTTGTAAGTTATACAAGTACTTTGTAAGCCACTCTGGCCACTTCTTCCCCAGGCGATTAACTTTTGTTATTCTACAGTTTACACTCAAAATAATTTATCATGGTTTGATTAAAATGTTGATATAATTTCAATATAACGTCTTTTCATGAAGGATTAACAAAAGATAAGATTGATTATGTTAATGTGAATAATCGATTTTAACCCTTCAAACGGTTGACGTGGAATTAAGATTCGGTAACGCTAAATCAAAGCAACTGATATAATTTATCCGATAGAGAAGTGGATATCTGTAATTGATAGTCGAATTTATATTTCAGACAGATTATGCAAATTCACCGGAAAGCGGCAATGTCGGTAATCTGTAAAACCCTGAATTTAATACCGGTTAATTAAAAATTATGAAAGATTCAAAATGTAAACGTATATTATATTCTTATTGTCTCCCCGTTAGAAAATAATCTGTCAAAACATCTTTTCATATTACGGCAATCCAATTACTCGACATGCACATTGAATACTTTCACACTATAGATTCATACAGGACATTTATGTAGAAAACGTGGTTGTATATATACAATGATATTACACAGTAGATTATATATTTATTTAATAAAATATTATTTAAAAATGAAAAGAAGAATTAACAAAAGAAATCTTTTCTCCACATATGTGTGTAATGAATACAGTATAAAAAGTTTTTATTTTCATTTTATGTCATATCGTGAATTCAATGTAAACAGAATACAATTTCGTATTATATAAAAAATACAAAACAAGAAGATTAATATTGATTATGAAAACGCGCAATATTGAATGCATTTTCGTAAAATAAGGAATTCGATTACATTTTAATGCTATTGACTATAAAAAAGGTTGATGTGTTATTTCATCTATTTATTTATGGATGTATTTAATTTATTGTTAATTCATATCTTAAAGTGACGATAAATTCAATTTTCATGTTGAAAATAAAGTTATCAATAGTTTAAAAAATTATTACTGGTATTTAGGCTATGTTTTTTTTTTAATTTACCGGTTAATTTGTTTACTGAAAACCGGTAATGCATGCCCTGATTTCAGATCGTTCAAATATTTCATATCGCTAATATGGGATAGCATATATTAATATGGGAATTCTGGTTGCCGAGTACACCACCCTGTGAAACATTAAATTGTATGTAAACTATTAAAATTAAGGCGTAGATTTCATGATATTACTAGCAAAATTTAAATTTTTATTTTGTATTTTTTATTATAACACATTTACAAAACTGAGTGGGAATAATTATATTAATCACACGTAAACCCATTTCAGTAGTCGAGAAATTCACGTGCGCGCTTCGGAATGGAAATTCCATTTTCAGGAGTGAAAATCTTTACATTGTATAGATCCATATGCCACAATTTCCTAGTGAAGATGGTGGGAAATTTCATCTAGGTATTTTTGTTTACTTATTTACTAATTGTATTTATAGGACAAAAACATAATATGGTAATGAACTTAATTAAGACTTAAGACGTTCACATTTTTTTTTATTATTACTGTTTCAATGATAGAACATATATATGTTACAGTACGAAGATGATTGTTTCAATAATAGTTAATATTGATCTTCGCACAATCAAGATTTATTTAATGAGAGTTGATTGACCAAATTAATCATCCAGAACTTTATCTTTGGGCTTTTGAAATTCGTTCAGCTATAGAAATCAAACCTACAACCTCCAGCTCTATCGTGTATAACTAAAGGTTGAGATATATCGAGTGGAGCATATAGATTTTTACAATGTGAAAGCATTTAAAAATCTGTTTTAAAAAATCTCAAAATACAACTCTGAATGTCTGATGTATTGAATTATTAGTCAATAACCAACAATCGGCGAAAAATTCTTTAATTGAAAAAAATTTACATAGTCAATATACGAACATTTCGGCTGCTAGAATGATTTTAATTATATTAAAATTGCAGCAAAAAGTGAACAATTTAAAAAAAATATGTTATTATTTTGATAAAAACAAAACATTTGTTCATATTCATATTTAAATTCATACTCACTGTCCGTAATATTAAAATACAATAACGCAAAATAAAGGAAAGCATTTCTCGCTGACATCATGAAATAAGATATTTCGTGATTTGGCAGTCAACGAGTTAATAAGTTGAAATAAAAAATAATTAGTCCTTCATAAAGTTGATATTGGTCATGTTACTGGCATGTTTAAGGATTATTGATAAAAATTAGCAACTGAAAACCTTACTTATAGAATAAATTATGCCTATCGATGTCTGATCACTCAATACAAACTACTCAAGTATAAGCCAACAAAAAAGAAATAGATGGAAGCTTTCTTTTCGTTTGAGAGCAAAAAGATTGTTAGAGAGATTGGAAGAAAAGGTGAGAGACTCTTGACATGTGCTGACAACTGCAAGAGGTCTCTTCGGGACCCCTGCGAAGCGAATTTCCATGGAAATACACAGAGACAGCGAGAAAATTGTTGGAAAATCGCTAGATGTTTAGGCAAAAATTCCGATTTGGAAAAAAAGCCAACACTTTGCGTGACAGCGAAATCGAAGTGCTTTAAAGTGACAAGTGAAAAGAGTGTTCTATTTCTCATAATTTAGGGAAATTTTTATAACCTTGTATATTAAGTAATTATCTTTTTTTATTTATATTACACTTTAGGTTATTATTTATATATTCCGGTATTGTATTAAAAATAAACTAGTTCTTCCTTTTAACACCGTCTTCACATCTATTATGCTGGTGTATACTGTGGCGTAACAAATGTGTGGCGCTTTTCAAAGTAGCAGAAGTATTCTAAAACAACTTTTTAGCATTGATAGAGATATCGAGGATGATAGTATACATGGCTTATGTTGTAACTAAACTTTGTAATTTAATAATATTGAGCTTTATTGAAACCAGTAGAACTTTTTCATTTATTGTGTAGTGCCTGGGTGTTTTTAAAATCTTAGCAATTACCCTGCAGTCACAAAATATTAAGAAAATAAGAAAGAATTAAAATATATAGATATACAGAAGGAAAACGAGAGTGTCTACCAAGTAAATCAGACAGACCGTATTCTGATAATTTATATAATAAAATACATATAAGCTCACTCTCATCTAGGTGGAAGATATCTATATCCGAAGCAATCTCATCAAACATCATCATTGCTTTTTGCATTGCCATGACCACCGGCAAGATAGTCCCGAATTTACGAATAAAAAACAGCTGATTTTCCCGATTTCTTAGGTAGTTATTAGGGACGTACATACCAATATTAGCCAGAACGTTAGAATTATCAATGAGACCACGCATAAGTCTAACAAAATGCGTCGCCAAATACATATTCCTCCTCAGTTTTAAGCTACAATAAGAAAACATGCCCAATTGAAAGCAGTTGGAAAAAGCCACGGATAGTATCTATATGCTCGCAGGTACAGAAGTCTCTTCTGAACCCTCTCCACCGTGAGGTCGTATTTCAACTAATTCGTTGCCCAAACAACCAATTCACTCTCTAGCCTGCTTTGCACTAATGAATTAAAGTAATAATAAATTTATATTGTATTAACGTTATATATGCGTATTTGTGTTTGCACAATTTAACATTATTATCTATGACAGTTTATTTAAATTGACATACACGGGAGTTCCATTTTACGTGCCTTAAATACAAGCTTCAGAACTATGTATGTGAAATTTTTGCAATCCTGTCACATTTAAGTATAATACATTTAATATCCGCTTTTAAGTTTTCACTTTCCGCAATTGAAGTCTGGAATATTAAAATTTCAATTATGTTAACAAACACATTTTATACACATGACATTCAGGCCAATATTAATTAGAAAGAGCGGCAGAGTTATCAATAAGACCGATTGTCGCCAAGATCCTACTTAAATCTTTTTCGCTTAACGCTTTTTCATCAAATACTCAAATCTATAATATGAAAATTGTAACTCAAATACTCATCTCAAAAGAGTTACGAAGAATTGTCATATGAAAGTTTAAACTATTTGCTTTCTCAGAAATAAGCTCTTGGCAATACGTGAAATATATATTATCTTACAGATTTAGTAAAATATATCATGATAATTTCGAACAAAATAATGTTATTACCGTAATACATACTGTATTTCTGTATTAAAACAGATATTTTTGAGTTTTGACATTGTTGAGTCATAAAAAACTTTCTGAATTGAATGTCTTTTAGATAAAATTCTTTCTTCACTGGAAAACTTTCATCATTCATTACTAACTTTCGTAAAGTATTTATCTTTTCCTCCGAAAAATTTCATTTTATTTTTGCCTAGTTACTAAGATTTAGAAAACCAACTTTAGATTGATAATTTCAAAAATATTAATCATTTTCAGAAACAACTGTTCACCTTTTACTATGAGAAATAAACCTCTCTAGATTTTCTCAATTCTTTCAAGTAAAAATGTTTTATAATTATAATTAAAGGACAACACTATAGATAACCTAACCTTACATAAAACCTTGAAAAGTACTTACGTATATATATTTTTTACATTTTTTATATACCGTTTTTTCACTGAAAGTAGAGCACATGAATCTACACAGTGTAAACATATATAATATAGTAGAGATTTTGGTTTCCGTATTGTGAAGGCCTATGTTGATATATTATTTTTTACGAGAATTGTTTTATAGACAATTATAACTCAATGAAAATCCAGTCATGTATTTTTGGATTTTTTAAAATCAAAAAAAACGAGGAAATCAAAAACTTTTTAAATGCAAAATATATGTTGCTCTAAGTTTTACAAAGTAAAAACTAAGCGCCGTCTATTTAATGCAAGAATTTTATCGCATTTTTTTCGACTTATGCGTAGTCTTATTGATAATTCTGCCGCTCTGGCTAATGTATGTCCCTGATAACTACCTAAGAAATCGAGAACATCAGCTGTTTTTCATTCCTAAATGCAGGACTATCCTGCCACTAGTCATGCCAATACGGAGAGCAATGGTGATGTTAACGAGATTGCCTCGGATATTAATATCTTTCACCTAGGTGAGCGTGAGCTTAGATAGATGCTATTATATACACTATCAGAACAGAGTCTGCCTAACTTACTTGATAGACACTCTTTTTTTCTTTCTGTATATATATATTAATTCTTTTTTATATTTACATATATTTTTTTTATTTTTGTTATAACCACATGTATATCGTGTCGTACCACATATTGCGAATGCCTCGAGAGAGTTTCAACTTGACATGCCATCTCTTCAAAGCGACTGGTTTTGGCTCCAAATACTGTGTACATAATGTATTCGGCGGAGTTACGGAATCTGAGTATGACCTGGGAGGACGCAATAATACTGATGGGCGACGAGGATTATTAGAGGCACATATGGCGTCTATAATAAGAAGCGGATATGGATGAAAAAAATCATCAATGTATGTATCCTATTGTATATAAAACAGTGTTTTATAAATTTATTCATTCACGGTTTTTAAGTCATTAAATATCAAAAACGCAAGCCTGTCTTAGCATCGGTATAAATTTGTCCAAATTATAAATTAATACGTGATATATGCTTCGTATTTCTCGAAACGTATTTAATTAAAACGGATCTCAAATTTTGACTGAATAGAGATTACTGATAAAATTGAAATCGATATTGAACACAATGATGGGTCTAAAGCAGTTTTTTATAGTTATTTTTAAATGCTATTTACTGGTCAAAAAACACGATAAAAATTAATAAGAAGAAAACGGGTCTATAATATTTTATATATGGCCGTTGAAACCAACGGAGGTTCAAAATAAACAACTTATTTTGCGACATCAATTTTAAAACTGTCTATAATTTATTTTATATAATACAGTTTAACCTCCTTAGATCGAATAGTAAAAGAACAGTTAAACAGTTTATAATATCAATGTTTCTAAACGTGAAGGTATTCTATATATGAAGTTGTCCGATTAAAATAAGCTTTTGTAACCATATTTAAATTTCTTTCAGTCGTATTAAAGTCTTAAAAGTGCTATTCACAGCAGCAATATATTGTGAATTATAAGTGTTATTCAATTTAAAATTCCATTTAGGCATAACTACATATTCTTTTGAAATACATAATTTGTAAATATCATTTTGCAATACAAATTATATTAAGCTAATTTAAGTGATAATAAGTAAAATTGAGTCAAATTTATCGCACAAGAAAAAAAATAGTAATCACTTGTTCAAGCCGTAGAATGTTCAAATTTAGAATGATTATTCAATTGTTATTTTTTGTGACGACATTTCGTGTTTATTTAATTAAAAAAGACTATTAATTAACGATACACCCAAATTTTCTGTGCCAATAACACATCTATGGTGTCTGAAACAATCATATCTACTGTGAAAAAGAAAAAGGATGTAACCCTCAATTTTTCAAAGCTTTTATTTGATAATCAATATTTATATAAATTTATATACCTTCTATCAAAATGATATAAACTGAGAATGATATATTCGTGTCTAAATTTAGTTTTAAAGTTTGAAAAAAGGATGATTTGTGAAATTCGCGACCAGAAAAAATGGCTTGCACTTCATTAATTTTACTGGTCATTTTTAAATTACTTATCAAATTAATATCGTATTGAGCATATAAATTATCTATTTAAGTATGCATGCACTTGAATGTTGTATCTATGTAATATTTCATTGTGTTGTAAAATAATCAAATAGACGTTTTTGTGCCCCCTGTAAAATTTGTTCTTTATAAGAGTCCTTTTCATAGTCGATGTCAAACTTTAAATAAAAGCTTGCTTACTTTCTGCACTGTTTCCAAGATGTGAACATTGAACAAGAAGCTTAGTAGAAATAGTACCTTTACAGTAAAACGAGATGCATTTATATTGATTTTGAATATTTCTATTCTTTTGAATAACCTTCGTGGATATCTATTCTAAAATCTATATATTATCAAAGGGATGTTGTAATATAAAATGTCCAGACATATTGTAAAGATGTTGTTACTTGTAGCAAAGACAGTGGCAGGTTTTAAGAATGAACACCTCGATTCATCTATGTCGGCTTTGAAAGGAAGACAGGGGAGTGTTATCTCATAGGGGAGGAGGTAGAATATCAGACGCGTGCGCAGATACACCAGGCACGTTGGCGCCAAAGGCCGCTGGAGTGAGAGGTGACAGGAAGCAAGGTGAAATCGGCACATCCAAGCCAGCCAATGTACAAGAAAATTAATCATTACAATACAATTTTTTGCCTCGTTTGGCCAATGGTTTGAGACATTCAGTTACTTCTCTGTCTCCCCTTAAAATTATGACGCGATTACAAGGAATTGTTGTCGTTATACTTTGTAACTGTGTTCTTTCATGATATTTTTATTTCTATCTTAAATCAGACCCGGATAATTAACTTGAAATCGTAATATTTTTTATCATTCTCGCTTCGAACGTGGAGCATATGGATGTACACAGTGTGAAAATGGAAATTTAAATATTTGCCTTGGGTTACTCAAGTCGGTTCAACCAGCTGTTGGACCCATCAAGCCATCCGATTTAGTTACCATAGAAGCGAATTTCATCGCTATTAAAAAAACTGCGGCATCATACGGGGGACCTGATGATCTCTTCACACAAATTGCTTAGCAAAATAAGCCTCCATTTTATCAATTAGCTTTTTTTATCATTCTACTAATTTTACTTTCAGCACACTTAAGCGCGTAGTAAACTTTGTAAAATACAGTAATCTTGGAAAAATATGTCATATACTTTCAAGTATGCATTCGATACGAGTATGATTCTATCTGTCAGATTTTTAAAAATCCAAAAAATACAGGACTGGATGCCCATTTGGTTAAGTAATTGTAAACATAGTAACAATCTTGTCAAGACGTCATCACATTACATATATCAACATACTCCTCTTTTAGAGTTGATACTTAATCCTGTGTAGATCCATATGCAAACATGATACATTTATAAAAAATACTTAAATGATTTTGAACGACTTTTTCATCTGAAAATTTAACAAATGGTCTATTTGAGAAACTAATTCTTAATCGACCGAATGATGAGACTCACACTAGATCACATCTAATTACAAATAAAACATATTAACAGCTGTTATCATAATTGTTGTATAACCACATTATCGATAGATAAATTATTCTATTAGTATATTATAATTAATCAAAATATCTCAACCCTATGAACTTTGGGCAATATGTCAATAATTACTTCTACCTTTATTCCTAAACACAAAGCCTTTGTGCTCGAAATATCTACTTAATCCTTGAATGTGAATATTGAGAGGAAGTAGTGGATATCAAATTATATTATAAACACAATGGACCCCTTGACAGTACAATGGAAAGCTAAGCTTTACAAATCCTAGTGTTAATTTATTGTTCCGCATTAAAGTGTTAAATAATTTCCAAAATACAGAATTGTATTGTATTATTATAATATTTAAATGATAATGATCCATACTGATAACTATGGCTGAGTGAGAGAGTTAACAGTTGTAAACTACGCATTTGAGTTATGTATCTGTATAAATTACTAAAATACGATCTGTGTGACTTATTTAGTAGGTAGTGTTTATTTGGCTTTTTTTGAATTCTTTACTTAAATATATTTTTATTAACAATGTTTGATTACTTTGTTTCTGATATATACTTTAAAAGATAAAAAGACGTATCCCTCGGTTTTTTAAATAGCTTTTTTCCAATATTATTATAATGTAAACAATTTAATATAGTTCTATCAGAAAGACGTGAGCTGTAAATGACAAATTAGTCTCTTAATTTACCTTTTAATTTAATAAAATAATGGTCTGTCAAATTTTTAAGCGAGAAAAATCAAATCAAATTTGTTGTTTTTTCTTAAATGATTTATTAACTTAAAATGCATGATCTTGGGTAAATTAAAAATAAGTTAGTTTTAATTCACCTCTGGGTATATTGTTTAATATTACGACTTAAGCTCATTATCATTAAATTAACGTTTTTTGTGCCTTGTAAAATTTAGTCTGTTTATTGCAAACTTGTCTTTTCTCAGTCGAAATGTATTTTAGATTATAAAAAAAACAACAACAATAAAATCGTGAATCTAGAATGTGAAAAGTTAAACTAAATAAAAATCTTAAATAAAATATATTTTCGTTTTATATATGCCAAGTTGTGAATGTATCAAATTGATAATTCGTAATAATTTCGAAGTGCGAATTAAACCAGGGGGCCAAAGTTTAGCGAGCACCATTAGGAGCCAGAAATATAAGTTTTTATCCTTTTATTGCAAGATTTTTTGAAATTAAGGATGCAGGACTCGATACCAAATGAGTTGAAAAAATGTGATAATACGCAACTCTTATGTAAAATAAAATATTAAAGCTAAGTGTTCACAATGTGTAGATCCTTTTACTACATTAAAAAAATATGCCTATTTATTTTACATAATAATCATGACATTTGTTTTAAGTAATGTATACACACATACAATTTGTGTAAATTGGTCAGTAAATATTTGAATTGATTTAATATATGATTTTTAGATCAATCTAAATATCATTCATATTTATAAATATTAATGTCAGTTATTTGCCACCATAAAACTATACTTATCATAATATAATGATATAATGAAATAGCTATCAACAAATCATGTTAATCTGAATAATACCATTCAATCTTATACCATTAACACTTAATAACTCCCAAGATCTCTCTTTAAATAACTACATCTTTAATAATGTGGTAATATAAGATGAAACGTTTTAACGTTTTAAAAAAACGTGCAATACCACAGATTCGGATAAGCTAAATTTTTACTAGTATAAGTATTCCGTCGAATATCTTTACTTTATACTAAATTGTATGGCCTCTCTGATGTCACGTAGCGTAGAGGTTAACGTGTATGCCTATCAATGTGGATAATGCGGTATGATTCGCATATTTGACGTATTTTTAAAAATTCTGAAAATGCAGGTCTGAGTGTTGGTTAAACAATTGTCTAACAAACAATTCTCGTAAAAATAATCTGTCAACTGTCTTTATATTGCGGTTATTCAAATACTCCACTTTCACAATGGATATTTTCACACTGTGTAGATCCATATGCGCCACTTTCAGAGTGAACGTGACATAAAAAACTTAATTTTATCATTGGTACTACTAGCAATACTCCATTTTTATCCAAATTTAAAAACAGGCAGCTGTTATCTGTAAAAGACGATTTTTTTTGCATGCGATATATTCACTGATTTCAGGATGTTGTTTGATTATTAAATTTGATTATTTACGAGTAAATTGTTGCCATAGCAATATCAAAATAGGCTTTACTTTAAATAACGTTAATATAATATAATAATACAAATACGATACTAGCGAATTCGGCTTAAAATATTCGACTTTCTAAGAAGTAATTTTAAAATTAGATTTGATGAACATTTAAATTCTCTTGAGGATTATTCCGGAGATCAAAAGCAAATTTGTTGAATTACTTTATAATATAATAAAGGTTTTTAATGAGATAAAATGTTGATATGAGAAAATATGAGGCGTTGAATGGAGTTTGAGCACATGTTTAGTGTTTTAATTAACGCATAATTGTCATATGTGGAATGAAAGTCAGACAAATCCGTTTTTTTTTTTATCGGATATGAGAGGAAAATTGAGCACACTATTGAAAGCAAAAACATGACTGTGCAGCAAAATGGGATTGAAAGAAATCAAATAAATTCAATATGAGCATTTCGATCATTTATTCTAAAACTTTTTAATGAATACATTGAAACATCGAATTTAAGGACTATACAAAAAATAGGAAAACGTAGATTGTGTGCTTAAAAAGACTTTCAAAAATACATTTAAAGGTTTGGTATTTTTGAGTTGTTTTAATAAAGCTTTTTACCGATTTAAAGGTCCTGTATTGTACATCTTCAATAATAGTAAAATAGATTATACTTCATAGCATATTGGTTTTTTTTTTTATAATTGGATGGATTGAGTTCACCTTTTCTTTACCGGAAAGTACACTATCGGAAAAATTATTTACAGATATGCTTGTCAAACATATCGTCAATGTCCACAACTTCAGATATCATCACATAACAATTAAGCTCTACATAGATTTTATAGAAATTAGTACACAGCCATAAATGGTATTAAGCCTTGATATCTTATGGTGTTACCCACTAAATCACGTTGCATAATCCTGACCATGAGTATTATATATAGTGTTATGTTATATATAATTTTTTTAATTCAATGTATTTTTTGATTTGATTAAAATTTTAATATTCCAGACGTCAATTGCGGGAAATAATAAATAAATGTACTTAAATGTGACGGCATTGCAAAAAAATCACATAAGTAGCAGGAACGCGTATATTTACGGCATGTAAAAATGGGATTACTCTGTATGTGAACTTAAAGTAAATACGCATATTTAAATTAATACAATATAAATTTACGAATTATTATGGTTTACTTCATTGGTTCGAAGCAAGCTAGAGAGTGGATAGGTTGTTTGGGGCTCGAATCAGTTGAAATACGACCTCATGATGGAGAGGGTTCAGAAGAAATTTCTGAG
>JAGVSQ010003547.1:0-21316 GCA_022683975.1 Rhyacophila evoluta
TTATATTTTAAATTAAAATTTATACTTTATTATTGAAATTACGACTGAAATCATTGTCAGAGGTTTCCAAATTTTTCAAGATTTTGCTGGTAAAATGTTAAGGGCTTGCATATTATTTTGATCATCGTTTGAAATTGGGCAGCTCAAATGTATATTAAATACTTGAATGGAATGACTGAAAATTCAATTATCAAAAAAAATTCAAACTTTGAGTGATTGATCTATACTATTGATCAGAAAATATATGTGTATGCATGTCTGTCACAAAAACTTCATTCAAACGGTTAACAGTAAAGGCATGAAATTTTACATTTAATTTTGTCTGGTATTTATAGATAAACTTTATTACTTTTTTCTGTAAATAAAATTGCCCATAGTCATGAAAAAGCTAAGACTATTGTATATAGTCAAGTATTAAAATACATTTGTAACAACAGGATTTATAAAATTAATTTGAATGAATAGTGAGCTATTGAGAATCTAGTATTCCAAGCAAAACTAGTATATATGTAAAAAAGACTAATATATTTAAAAAATATTATATATCCGATTCTGCGCTCATAAAACATGGTCGTAGATGCCTTAAAAAAGCTTTACCACTACGATTTTATATTATAAGGATGGCTCCAAGTGAAGTGAACGTAGTGTCATCTGCGCGAGATTTAATTAAAACTTCCATGCTCGCGTCTACGTCGAGTTACTTCGGGACTTTTTTTATTTTATTTTTTGCAGATTTAATTTGCAAAGCGGGTTTTAATACAATTTTGTGCTAGTATGATGTCGATGTTTTGCAAAACTTAGACTTCTCAATGAAGTCCCCTCCAAGATCTATTTAAAGTCATAATCGATTAATTGATCTGAAGTGCATTGATAGTTTCAATGTAAATATTTTTTCCAGTTTTTTAATATCATAAAATATAAATAATAATCTAGCACCTCATCATATATCTTATGTCATTGAATTATGGAAAAGCTGAAAGTTATAAATTGGTCATGATTAAACGACACCTAGCAATATTAAACGACACCTAAATTTTACGTGAGATGAAAAAAAGGCTAAATTATCTCACTATAAGTTAAACTCATAAATTTCTTGATGAGTTATGCATGCAGTATTGTTCTTTGTGTTAATACCTATTATTTAATACAGGGATTGTTTAAGTGTGTGCCGCTGCACTATGAGGTGCCTTGGCGTCGTTACGAGGATGCCGCGAAATTTTGTGCGCGAGCTAAAAAAACGATAAACCATAATTTTCTCGAAAGAAATATTTTTTTTAATAGTGCGAGTTTTAAGAGCGCCGTGGAAAAAAATAATTTGAAAAAGGGGTCGGGATCTGAAATAGTTTGGAAATCACTGATTTAGAGTATAAAATATTGTTTAGCTCTCACCTAATGAATGCAATTTTTTTTCAAAACTTATATTCTCCAAAGCCCGATATTTTCTTAATTAATAAATGCAGCCTTCAACTACCATAAGTGATGGTGTAAGCGTCTGTTCTACAGTTATATTTAAGTTTTACTTAGTTTTTGTGTATTATATTTAGTTATTTGCCATACTCAGACATTATGAAAGCATATGCCAGCCCATGTGACACTCGGCGATCAAAAAACATGAATACTAGTATAACGCTTAACAATGGAATTCAAATATCGCCAAATGTAAATGGTGTGTAAAAGATTGTATAAGACTGCCACCTAGGCATTGCGATGCCACCATACTCATACAGTCAAATATATTTTATTTGAATTAGTAATAATTGCACACATTTACATAATTTACTTTTGATGCATTGGAAAAATATTGTGCTTCGTTCCTTTTATTAATTTGTAATAAAAAAAATTATATGATTTATACTCTGAATGAAATATGAGAAAAATCAAATGTATTTCACGAATAAAATCAGTATATTATTATTATGATAAAAAAATCTCATTTTTGCATGACATTTAATAAAATAATACTCCCATTCGGTGTTTGAATCTCGCAGAACAGACGTATGCTTTATTTGCCTATAATTCTCGGAAAAGTGAAAATTTTATCAAAATGTTGCAATAAAACCATAGATTCCCAAAGTGGGTGAGTGAGTTTAAAAGCATTTGGAGACGCTTAGGCGATTAAGAGAGGGCGTTCAGGAATTTGTTGGGCGCTGGATCTGTGTAGAAGAAATTAAAATTAAAGTAATCGGAGAGTTAAAATAAACAAAAAAAATATAATAGTGTCAGCATTTGAGGGTGTTCAAGGCATTTGAGAGAGAGACGAGAAACTATAAAAAAGCGTGAAAGCTAAAATTAGCAAGAAATGGCTGATGAGTAATATTGAGTATTATTTTTTTGTAAAAAGGGGATGCTAGGCCAAAAAAGATTGAGAGTCTATGATTTAAACAAACTCTGTTGACGGAAAAATTTGTCTATAAATCAAAATGTCCATCCCATACGAAAAAAAGATTAAGATTTCGTTGGCCACGTCAACTTAACAACTACGACATTTTGAAATTATTATTTTGATCAAAAAGAATGAACACAGAAAAAATGGCTCGATTTTTCAAAAGACCCGCGAGTTTTATTTTTTTTACACTCCGTCGGATAATTTACGGGTGCGATTATCCTCATTACTAAAGAACATTTTTCACCGGCGGGGCACACGCAAAAGCGAAACTTTTCGGCTTACTAAATGACGCGTTTAATATTAAATATTACTAAATCCACTTTCGCTGGTACCGACGCGGAAAAAATTGACATTGTGTACGATGATAAAGAAACGTAAGGAATTTCGTCATTAAGTAAATAGTGTTTTAATAACGAGATACTTTTTTCTATCTAAAGTAAAACCATTAAAAACTAATAACTACCTTCAAATAGATTTTATATAATCACATATATTTGAGTAACAAGCAAAATATTCTAATAGGATAAGTAATAATCTTTTACATTTCAACCATCGTTAAACGAATTTCTTATAATATCATTGACACTGAAGTATAAGAACTTTTCTGGTATGTAAAAAAAATATTAAAGGAGTTTTGAATATCGTTTAGAAATAATTAAAAAATATGAATTAAGTGTCATTTTATTAATATCAAATTAATATACATTTGTAATGAACAGAGAAAGAAGAAAATTACTTTTAAAACATTTGAAATAATACTACTAAAGAGTTATTAATTTTTCTAATTTTTGCAATTCGCAGATATTGTCCACATCAACATACATACTTCAATCCATCTATGGATATCCATATTGTCAAATAAAAAAGCATATACGTCGGTGACAGAATGAAACTCTTATTTTTGTCATCCGTATAAGACTGATACCCACCTAAAAATAATTTAAGTAATGTCGAAAAGCAGATCTCATTATATATTTTACCAAAATACATCATCACATAAAGATAACAAATTATTGAACAAAATATAAACACAGTTTATGATGTATCATTACATATTATATATTATTGATAAAATATAATAGATCTCGAAACTGAAAGTTATTTTCGTAAAATAATTCATGAACATTTCATATCAACTGTGGAAATGAAAAAGGACGTAACCCTTGGGTTTTTTGATAATCGAAAAGCATACAATCTAATACACATCCTATCAAAAGGATATACGATGTGAGTGCCGAATTACTACGTAAAATCAGGCCTTAAATTTGTAAAAAAAGGACAGTCTGTCAAATTTGCAATCAGGAAAAAGGCCTACCAATCTATCAATATTATTAGTTATTTCTAAATAACGTATAAAATTAATTAGATCGGATAAATGAAATACGATTTCTAATAGTCATGCACTTTAAATTTATTTAATATTTAAAAATAAGGTCCAAAATCATTAAATATATGTTTTTGTGCCTCTCGTTGAATTCGTTATGGGTGGGTTACGTCCCTTTTCCGTTCTACGTTCGATATGGTCTGTATATGTTAATGTTTTCATTACTTTAAGATGTCGACTTTATACGCAGATAAAATTGTATTTATTTTTGGAATTTGAGTAAAACGTAATAGAATATTTGTATGCAAACATTCAAATTGAGGCAAGGTATAAATTTACATTTCAATAAAGCGAAAGAGAACGATATTTTATTTTCTGTCAATCTACATTTTTAAATAAAATTTGTACTTAAAAAACATTTATATTTTAAAGTTTTCTTGGGATAAATTTGTTTTACTTAAGAAAGTAATATACTTGCTAAAGACCGACGCCGTAATCAGATTGTATGTTATTTTTTCATTAAAATATTTTTTTCCGTAGATGTAGGCATGCTTAATTTCCGAGTGATAAAGTCAGTTTTTTTAAATTAGGTCACCTAAATTTTTATGATTTTCGGACTATTTTTTGCAGAAATTATGACATGTATTATTTAAATTAACTTTCGCAACCTTCTTTTATAATATAACATACGTTTTGATCTTTAATTAATATTTTTTTCTACACTACTTATGAGAAATTTAATTCCGTATATTAAATTAAATACATATATCAATACATGCGATTACTGCTTTATATATTTACTTTAAAAACACGCATTATTAAAAAAACACAACGTTTCACTCACGCAAAATCTAAAAATAAAAATGCTAAATGCTTTGTTTGCTGCTTAAGTGAATTTAAATTTATAAAAAAGTACTGAATTATTTACAATGGAAACTATTTTGTCTTGGGATAGTTTAAGTTATACACTATAAAATAATATAATAAACGATGAATAACATATTAAATACACTTTTAGCATACAAATAAATACCATTTATTTAATTTCTAAAAAAATAATTAAATTTAAAGTAGACTGAAATAAAATAAATTGACACAACAAATAAAATCACATTGACTTTTAAGCGAATGTAATTATTTTTAAATCGATTTTGTTGCCTTAATAAAATATGACAACTATCAGGTTATTGATTAAATATAATATAGATATACTTTAGAATGTGTATTTTCAACCAAGAATATCGGAATAATCTTTATCCACAATTTATTATTGTGTACAAAAAAAAATCATAACTTAGCCATATAATTTATTTGAGAGCATTATTTTTTTAAATTATGCTTACCACATGTTTGACTTTATTTTGTTTACTTCAAATTGCAAGTAGATGACCGTTGTAAATTTTTACTCTGACGTCACATTTTTACCATGGAATTTTATTCATAAGGTATATCTCGACTCAATATATATCAATAAATATCAAGGACTTCATTCGTCACTATAATATATTTTTATTTTTCCTTCAATTAAAATCTTTAAAATTACTTATTATATATACTCACAGTAAAATCTTACCATAAATAGGTTAAATAAAGTATTTTTTATTTTTTTTATTTCTGAATCTTACAGGAATATCGGTTTCATTATTTTGTTACACAATCTTTCCCCAAGATTTTTCATTTTTATCCTATAGCCAATCTTTGATATCAAATTATACTTCACGTTACCTTGCCTTACAGAAAATATAATTTAATAATTTTAAGCTAGAAATATTTCTCTCATTTTTAAATATAACTAATAATGAATTTCAGTCAACGCTTTGTTACAAAATGCCATACTTCTGATATGTGGATATGGTAAAAGTAGTCTGCAAATAATATATACCTATTTTTGGTATTTTGTCTTAGATGTTGTAAAGAATAAAATAAATTCTTTTTAACTTGTATTTACATTGAATATATAAATCTTATAAAAGTGGAAATATACATAATATGTTTTTGAATAAAATTATGAATACTGTGATAAAAATCTAAGATTTTCAAAAGCGTCGAAGAAAATCTCATGTTTGATCTCAGAAAAAAGATTTAGAGTTTAATATGAATATCTTCTTATGTTGTTATCATAAGAGTATTATAATATAATAATGTATTGAGATTAGCATTTCAAAGAAAAAATTAATTAGAATTTACTTAATGAGCATTATCTTTTTTCATCGATAAAAATAAAATCTGAAACTTTTTTATTTAGATTGGAATATCAGTGCGTATTTTTCGATTTTAATATATTTTTATAAATATTACAAAAGTGCATGTATTTTTAATATTTTCTTATATCTGAAAGAGAAAAATGTTTCATTTTGTATTATTTAAGGTCTGTTGAATGATTGTATAGCCGCATCGATGGCAAAATCGAGTATTGAATCCGAAATATGAATAAAAAATACTGATGCACTTTATTTTCAGTTTTTGTCATAAAAATGTTTAAGTGAGATCTGACTTTCAAAATGTAATCAGATGTGTACATAAATGTTGAGAGTAAAATGTGTCTGAGAATTTCACACAATATTGACTTCTAGAAAAGTGAGATCTAAAAGATACCGTGTTATATATTATTATACGTTTTTTTATCAAAAACATTTACGCTCGAAGGTGACAAAGGTATTGTTTTATGTTATAAAATGTACCTGAACACTTTCTTTTTTAAATGAGCTTAGTAGCGCTAAAGCGAGAAAAACGCTTTATCTTATCCTTTGTTAATCTCCCATGTGAATGCCTTCGACTACTTACTATACATTTTCCTCCAAAAGACGTCGAATGACGATCTTTATCAGTTAAAAAGAAACGTGGGGAATTTCTACCCAGGAGTGTCTCGCTCAGTTTATACTTAAACGAAAAAAAGAGAACTTAAAAAAGTCGAGTAAAATTTATAGGCGAAACCCACTTATCTGTTTCCTTTCTTATGTTAATGCGTTAACCCTTGTAGGTATATTTTGAAGGTAAGAGCCGTGTCACAGGTGCTTGGAAACAAGCCTCACTTCGGTAAACTTTTGAAATGATTGCCGTGGAAAAGTTTTTATTTGCGAAAAGTTAAAAAATAAAGCGGGTAATTTTTCATTCCCACTCAGGGTACGAGATAAAACGGCTGTGTGGAAAAAAACCACATGAAGGGTAAAATTTGATTAATTGGCAACGTACCCAATTCAGTTCGTTTTACTCTAGTGAAATTTACTTAAAAACTTTCATGGCGATCTATTTATAAAATACCTACCTTGATCATTATATTTCTCAAGATACTGAATACTTTGTAAAATTCAACATACTTGGAATAAGACCTTTCTCGAGAGTAACATATGATTTTATACACAATTCTTACTGTAATAATCTTATAGATCATATTAAAAAAACTAGTATCTTAATTTCTTAATAGACAGAAGAGCTTTGAAGTGCAAAAAGATTTGTAGAATTATGTAAATATTCTATTTGTTCACATAAGCTGTCTTTAAAAAATAATGTAAAGAGGTTTCAAAGAAATTGAGTAAAAAAATTATTTTATAAAAAAAGTAAATACTATTAAGAAAATAATATACAGATTTTCTTCTTCTACGTTGCTGTATCATATAGATTTTGATTCATTTGATTCTATATTATGTTGAAAATAATTTATGTTGCTTAAAATTGTATGATATTTATGTTCTAAAAATATAAATCAAAGAGTTCTATTTCATATAGATAAAAATAGTTTTCTTGGAAATAACTTAACTTTTCACCAATCGTCAATATATCAGAAAAAAAGTTTGTTTTTTCTATTTATATTAAGACCAAGTTAGTTTATCAGCTGTTTAGATACATAACGTACTTATGTACTAAATTTAAGACAAATAATAAATGAAATAATTTAAAATTTTAATAAACAATTCAAATTAAAAAGCAAAATAAAGTGAAAGTGTATAAGCTGAAATATTTTTTTTATTGTAGACCACAACTTAACGTGATAAAAAAAAATGTCACTTAAGAAATATCTTTGAAAAATATTTAGAATTATTTATTTTTTCCGTATTTTTTAAACGTTCAATGATAAAATACAATGTCGAAACAAATAAAAATAGGTTATTTCGTCCACATGAAAGAATTGTAAACCAAAGTTTGATAGTTTAAGTCTTTAATATAGAAAATTTTATCTTTCAAATAATCTTTTTAAAAATGTTGTTTTAATGTGAAGTGATATTCTATCTTATAGTGCGTGATTCAAATAGAACACGAACGTCTATGAACGTACAAAATTACAACTTCATTAGCTTTTTTATATTTGAATATAAAAAAATATTACATACCAAGTATCTAAAATGTAAAAATTCTACAGACCGCACTATTATGACTCACTCAAATGGAATGTTATAACGCGGTCGACGCTGAAATTAGTGTAGTATTATAAAATAAAAATAAAGATTTCATACCGAAAAAGATGTTTTTTTGTTGTATTTAATAATGCCATGGCGGCCAGTTTTCATATTTATAACGATTATTGATTTACCACCATATAGCGTGCCTGACAATACGGGGAATGTGTATTCGATTCCCATATCTGTCTGATTTTTAAAAAATCCGAGAATTTAAGAACGGATGTCCATCGGGTTGTGCAATTGCCTGACAAATAATTCTCGTGAAAATAGTTTGTCAAGACATCTCCTTACATTGCGGAGATCTGTATAATTCACTTTTACAGATATCGTATAAAAAATATAGATTGATAAAGATGCATACTATAAAATACTATAGTTTATGTTGCTGACTACTACGACGTTCTTTCATGGAGATTTTCCAAAAGGCTTTAAACTGACCAATAGTAAAAATTAGGTAAGACTTTAATTTTACTTTAAGATATTATAACATTTCAAAATCTTCTTTATAGATATAACAAAGTACAATTAGCTTAGGTTACTTAGAAAGCCTTTTTGAAATCTGGTAAGCTGTATATCCTAGTAATTGAAATAATATCTGTATTGCTTTGGTCTTAATTTAGCAAATGCTATATTTACTGCCCGAAAACGTTTTATTTGTAATTATTATTGAATGGAATGTTTGATAATAAAGGTGCTCCAAATTATTTATTTATGGATTCCCAAAGTTCTGTAGTGTTTGTGTCTTCCTAACGTCTCACCAAAATAAAAAGATTAGACTACACTATTCGTTTCAAAGTTAATATGGCAAAAAATGATGTTTCCCACAGAAATTTAAATGTAATCTAATCATCATCCCTTTATTGTTTACTGCACTTTTAACTATTATGAATATTTCACTTATTCTTCAGTTTAATAGTTAAGGTAGTGGCGTCTTTAACAAGCAAAAGTTTGATATCAGCATGGCTTGGCTAAAATATAAATTTCACACGCCAACTAGTGTCTCGGCAAGCTGCTCATGGAATACATCCAATAATATTTTTAGTAGTGGCTTATGTTTTTTATGTGATGGTATGCGCTAATATAGTGGGCATAAAGATACATCTTATAATTAAAATAGACAAAAATTGACGGCCAACCATTAAATTTAACAGACAAAATAATATTTTTAACACTACAAAATATCAAAGTAAAAGTTCGTCTCCTACTATTTGAGTAGTAGGTAAGTCAAACGTAAACAAATAATACAGCAATATAATATGCATACAGAGAAAAGTAAATAGCTTTTTCAGGTTTTCAGGAAGCGGCGAATTGCTTTGGCGGGTCATTTCTGAAAGAAACATCCAGAGGAAAGTGGAGTATAAACAACTTTTCAAGTATTATTCGCAACTAAGTTCAAAACAGAGTTATGTCTGTGTCATATTCGTACATGCACGTTTGTGTCCGCTAGGTACACTGTATCATACATATCATTTATATGGATTATATTATTTAAATAATATATGCAAATAATATACTTGTTGGAATAAGCAGGTAAGACTTGTATTTATCCAAATTAAGTATAAGATAAGGAAGGTAGTTTTTGCTGTCGGATTTTAAATAAACAGGTATTTCAGAAAGTATTAAAATAGGAAAGCTATCAGTACTGCGCTAGTAGCTTATACTTTTTTATGATATTAAATAACTCAAAAATAGTACAAGTACGACATTGTCTTAATAGAATTTAGGAAACATGTATAGTGCTTAAAAATTCTCTCTTGGAAACTTGCCTCTACTTCTTTTCCGCTCTGGTACAATTGTACTGTTTTGATTTCTTGTTTAATCAGACTAAAACAACATGAATTTATTGTATAAAACTGTTAATATACTCAACTATTCATGCAAAAATAGCTATATTAGATTCAGTCAAGTTATTATATTTAAAAATAATTTGTAATTCAATAATTTTGTATTGGTGACTGTTTCCGCTCATTTTAGTAATCAAGTTACTGATTCCGTATAGTTCACATTCAAAGATGTACGTTGGATGGTTGTAATAGTTGGAATTAAAAACCCATGACTTGAAAACATTAATGGATCAGGTAGGTGAATTAAAAATAGACTGTCAATATGTCTTCATATCCTTTACATATAATTTAAGTGACAAAAATTTTTTTGGTCACAGACACAATGTGGACGGCAATTTTGCTAGCCAACGAGACACTGATAAAGCTATTTAACTTGCGTTATAATCTGATATATTTATTTAACCACTAAAGATAGGTTTCTACTACAGAGATGCATTTACTTATTTATTATTGAAACTTAGTTTTAAATCTAAAATTTGGACAACCTGATCTCAAGATGAATTATGTTACCAATTTTTATAAATAAAAGACTTATATTATAATAATGACAGATATTTTATTTTTTATCAGTGATTGAAAAAGTACTCCCTGATAGCTGAGGGGATCTGTAGATTAGGAGCTAGATTTGTATAGCTGTTGGATTTTCTAAATCAAAAGATGAAAGACTGAAGGTCCAATGGGTTGAGCAATTGACTAACAGTCAATTCTGTCAACAGCTTGATAACGCAGAGACCCGTGACTTTAAAGTAATAATCTTCGCTCTGTTGAGATCTATAATGATTTGATTTCAGGGTGGATGTCATATATATTACAAATGATTTTTCGAATATAAAAGATTGCATTTTAAATATTTGTCGTAGTGTGGTAAAGTAAAAATAAATGTGCAATACTTTCCATGATGTTACTCAAAACATGAAAATTAAAGTAACCAGTATCGAGAGGGATTAAAAATAAGCCGACAAAGAATAAATTGTTGATGCGAAAAATTGTTCTTTAAATACTTAAGCATTATTTGTAACTCAGTTGAGTTTTCTATATACCTTTAAACCCACTATCGCTACTAAGTGTTCAAAAGTTATGTTACTATTTATTCAATGAAAGTTGATTCACAAACTGTGAAACAAACCAACAATATTTCACTAAAGTTAACTATGCGGCAGTCGCGCACTCTCTTTACAGTTTTATCTCAGAGGAATACCTCATTTCTGTGTTTCTATACCAACCTAAAAAGACGATAGCATCCTTCAGGGACGCAGATGTCGTTAAAATATCTTTCAATTATAAGAAATAGGTAAATAATTATTGGATCAACATTGAACATTTTAAAATCCATTTCAAAATGCTGAAAAAATACATTAAATTGTGTAATAGTTATTATAGATCAATCGTTTTTATTTTTGGGAATGCTTTTTAATGTAATATTAACTACTATTCAGATTGTTATCATAAAAAAACTTAATGTCATCTATTTATTATTCATGTATCTTATATAATTTTGATTTGTTAGAATTATGAAAAAGGTTATCCTATATCCGCTTACGTAGAATATTCAAAATAATATTACGAAACTCTTGTTAAATATAGATCATTAATCTATTCACGTAAACTATGTCTGAACTGGTGGTTTAGTTTGATACCTAAAATTTGAGAGATTTCAGTTTCAAATTACAGATCTGCAGGAATTAATTTTAAAAAATGCAAGAAAAAATACGATTCATGAATAAAAAATCCGTCGCATTATTTTTTACAGTGCTGAGATCCATATAGGTACTAGATTTCTGGAATTTTCATCTCCATAGTTTTATGTACTACTTTTTTGAAGTGTTTCATAAACTTGTATGTATAACATATACGAGATAATTTGCACACGTTTACATCTATTTTATTACATCATTTAAATTGATTTCATTGTTCAGATTGTATGGTACTTACCTCTATTATATACATTTGTGTTTTGAAATCTCAATCCGATTCTAATAACTATACTAAGACTCACTTCGAATTTTAATATGGATTAGTCTATAAATCAAAAAGCTCACCATATCGCTTTTGAAAGCAACTCTCGTAAAAAATCTTTAAACACGTTTTAGAGCAGACATAATAATTCGCTCGCCAGGGAAAAAACTAAATAAATCATTTAAAAAAATCGAATAAAATGTTAGATTGTAATTTAAGAACTCGATACGTATTTGATAAAAAGTTCTACTGTAATATTCAATATTATAGGCCAATCACTGGAACATACCACTTTGAAGAAATCGGAAAATACTGTAGTATATGTTTGTACCGTATAAATTGTATATGATGTAATAGTGTACCGCATTTAACATAATAATATGTAATAATATAATCAAATTCGATTATTAATTGATTAAATGTTATTTACTTTTTGTAGTTGCATTTGATATGAATCTCAAATTAAAATCAACCGTGCTGTAAAACTTGTTTGACACTTTATTTTAATAGGTTTTCCTTGAAAACCTCCATTTATGTGCGCTATTAAAAGCTTAAAGTTATTAATATTTAGGTTTCAAGAAGAGTCTTAAAGTTTAACATTTGCAGTATTTGTCATAAAAAGATTTTGGGTGGTTGTATCAATGTCTCATTGTAATGTTGTAGCAAGCGTTCAGTATAATTTTTGTAGAAAACGTCACGGAAATATTTTTTTCATTAATATTATTTACGAGATTTATAATCGCAAAATTGAACAACAGTGATATGTAAATATTTTAATGTAAACATTAGTTTGATAAAATACACAAACTTAAATGAAGTATTCTTTGAATTGACATTGCAATAAAATTTACAACTACATGCCATAATATTATTAATGCAATTATTACACGCTACTGTAAAGAGAACTCGAAGAAAAGTTTTGACTGAAACTAGCATTCAGACTTTCCTCTAATAAGTTTACAGAAACTGTTTTTGCAAATAATACTTCATTTTCATCAAGAAACCAACATATTAAAAACAGCGTTCTTATATCTGATAATTATATATACTTATAGACAACGAATAATTTTCATGTTGAAACTGAATTAGGTTTGTACTGGATTACATTTTGAATGCAGGAAATAAATATCGTGAATAAAGAAATGAAAAAAGGCTATTATTTAGTTTTAATTTTCTAACCAATTCTTTAAAGAATAGGTTTCTGAAAATCAACTCACAATTTACGAACTTATTTTCGGTAGTAATAAGTATATTCATTTCAAACATATTTGAAATAAAACATTATTTTATAAAAGTAATACGTCAGTAATTTGAAATAATCAAAGATTACTCATCAATTCAACCATCTTTATTGTAAGTATAAAAATGGAAGCCACTTTCCGTTTATAATATGAATCATGATAATAATTATGGTAATTCTAGACATCTATTCGAGCAGTATTTAGCTGTAAAAAAGTATACGAAGAAAGCTTGAAATAGCCTCACTTAAGATTTGAGACAAATGTTTTTGACTCATATTGGCAATCTGGTGGTATAACTTTGTTGAAAATAGGTAGGAAAAAATACCGTCGTGTCTATGTGTTTTAGATGTCTCAAAAGAGTCTTAACCCGAGCCGATAATTCTTCAAATCACGTGAGTTTTTAAATCCTGGAAGGTCGTTAAATACTATTTTGAGAACGTATTTGGAGCTTCAAAATATCGGCATGACTAGGATGTTAAGTGAATATTGATTAGCAATGTGGATTCTTTCATATGGTGATTATTTGCTTCACTTTGTGAAACTAAGATTTTTTTTTATTCCAACGTGTAAGTAGAACTAACCTGCCATTAATGTTATGAATAGTATTTTGTCTCTAATATTTAAATCTTCTATTTAACGCAGCATTTTTTTTGCATGGTATGGTGTAAAGTAAGAAAGTTAATATAGAATGGTCTGAATAATTAAAAAAAAAATATTTATAAGTCTCAACATTTATTACAAAAAATAAATGAAATACATATTTGTTTTGCTGTATATCTTGAGATATTAAAAAAAAAATACAGTATTTCTATTCTCAAATTAAAAGAATGAGTGATTTATATATTTTATAATTTTTTTATCACACTGTAACACAATATATTCAATTTATAAACATTATGTTTGATAATACTATTGATAGCCATCCAACTTTATTGTTAGAGTATTTGCTTTTATTTAATTTGAAAACTTAATTCCTCCAATTCAAAATGTGTATTCATTATGCCTGCATGTTAAGCTTGTTTATAAAGCAAACACACCATGTTACTCCATGTCTTATTCATAGGATTCTATTAACCGTTTGTTTCCTTAGACTTAATTCAGAAGGGCTTATTTTGAACCGTTATATTTTATTCAAAAGTCTCTAACCGAAACGCGCAAGAAACCCCCTACTTTCCTCAAAAGTGAGGAATTATTTATACTCGGCCCCTCTACCTTAATAAAGAATGCAACAACTATGAAATACAGTTTACACTTTTATTAGAGGTCAACTGGAATCTTACTGGAAGTCATTTACAAAATTGAAGAGAGCTTTCTATATTTATAAAAACAACAAACATTTATTTGGTTCAAGTGAAAATATACATAACTCCCCAATGGCGTAGTTGGTAGCACGCGCGCCTGGCAATCCGGTGAATGCGGGTTCAATTTCTCATCTGCCGCATTTTAAAAATCCAAAAATGCAGGACTGGATGCCCATTGGGTATTTGTCTGACAAATAATTGTCATGAAAAAAAATCTGTCAAGACGTCTTCACACTGCGGAGATCCATATACTCCTCCTTCGGGGTGGATATCTTCACACTGTACAGATCCATATGCGCCACGTTGGGAGTGCACATGGTATAGAGAAAAAAATATATATAATAAACTAGCTTACATAAAAAAACAACATCGTACGACAGTAATATTTCTCCGTAGATTTTCTTTTATTGATACTTATATGATATAATCTGTAAGTGACTTTTTACAAATTTTAGAGGAAGCTACAGAACTAATTTAAATTTTCAAGTGTGAAATGAAAATATTTTTATAAAGTTTATATTTTGTTTTGTATTATCTTAAATGTGATAATTTCTGTAATGTTTAAGCACGATAGATTTCTTGCGATAATAACCATATATAAGGGAGTTTAATTATCGATGGGAAGTATTTTTATTATTATTTCGTGAAGTGGTTAGTTTTTCATATAAATCAGATGCAGAATATTTAAATTCGGCTATATATAATTATAATGATTCAATAATAAATTGGAATTGTTATAGTTGTATTATTTTAATAAGAATAAGTAATTCTTTTATTTTGTAATTAACTGAAAAATCATTACCCTATCAAAATGGATATATTACTTTTTGAGGATAATTTCATAGTAAATGGGAGCTTTTTGTTTGGCATACATAATATTTAAGCTTGGTTAGTCATGATTCTAATCATGTCAAATTATTAATTCAGTCTTGATGAGTTCAAACATTTGAGTTAAATATATATGCGCATTAAAACATAAATGCGAAACAAATTTAAATAACAAGTAAGAAAGTTAAATAACATAAATGGATCTAAATAAAAAGTGATTCACTAGAAAAAATATTTACGAAGAAAGCTGATCATACAAATATTTATGTTCACACTGATAATAACAACTTGAAAATATTGTTCGACATATTTATTATTTTATGATTATTTGTAAAATATTCTTATCCTAAAACAATCGTTTCATTTTAGAAATATTATTATTATGAAAATTGATATAGGTCTATTTTTACGGATATTTTATATCTAATAAGAAATGTAATAATGTATTAAATAGATCGGTCAATAAAGCACTGTAAACAATCTTTCATGTAATTTTTTTGTCGTGCGTACTATTATTTCATATAAAAGAACGTGATATATATTATATAAATCGTGTATGAAACGCAAAACGTATATACAAACATATAACATTCTCGAATAAGGTTTCTTGTGTAACATAAAACACAATGTATGAAATTCACGAAATCGTAAAGTTTCACGAGGTGAAATTTTATGGTCTGATACTTTGATAATATAAATTTGAAATGCTATGTTCGAATAATATTCAACGTTAAAGAAATTTCTTACGTATATACTATGAAAAGCCCCAATATCCAAGGCCGTTCATTTTAGCCGAGAGTTTCTTTAGAATAATATATTATTTTGTAAGTGAAACTGAAGACTCACCGCTATTTTCTATCAAAAAGTAATTTTGTTTTGGCAAGTAGAAAACTCTGACAAGGTTTAGTATGGGATAAGTTATTTTTATTTTAAAGAATGACGGCATGAATTTTTTTCTATTTTTACTCTTAAGACTAATATAGTCTCAGAAAAATATATCGAAATAAGTATCGGCATCTGTCAGTAAAATGACAACACACTAATGAATATTATACATTATTGTCTGAATGTATAAACACTCTATGCAAATCCAACATGTATTTATAAATGTACAAGACAATAATGTAAATTTATTGCCAAAAATACAAAAAAGCTCAAAGTTAAGATTGCTTGGCAAAGTGATAAAGATAATACATATTACCAATTTACCTTGTTAAACTGAAATATTATAATGTCTTATTCTGAATTCTTGAATCAAATTGCATTTTTTACACTTCACTGGGTCATGGGTGTATTATGCATTCTTACTGAAAATATTCCAAGTATCGTAGCTTCCCAGAAGGCAACTGACAATATTACCTATTCCTCCACACTAGTGTTTCTCATTTTATTTTATAGTATTAAACTTATTTTTTATTAATACCTCACTATCTGTATCACGTATATTTACACCATTGTTAAATACCTGTTTTAATGGTTTGAATTTAAGTTCCCTTTAAATTTATTAACGCTGTGAACATATTATTATTTTTTAAGGCTTAGCGGTTTTGATTTTTATTAATCTTTAATATAGATTACTTATAATACAGAGTACATAATATCTTTATATGCATAATGTTTTATTTGTGTAGTCTGTCTTGCTTAGTTTTTATATGTTATTTATATACAAATTCCATGATATTTAATCTGTATTATTTATTATGATTTACGAGTATTATATAGAATTATTTAGAAATTATAATTATAATGGATAGTATGTATATATTTAACTGGTTACACCAAATCAATTTTGAATTCCTCCAGGTAAAAAATATCACATGTAGCACCTTGGTAAGAAATCTAGGCTCTTGATTTGTGAAACACTGCTCTAAAAACTATCCGATTACAATAACTCTTCATCGAATTCATAGTATTGGTATATTTTTATTTAATTTTTTATAAGTTATTAACTCTGTATGATTCATGATATTTACTAAATACCATTATTTGAATTTGGAGTAATTGTTCTTTACCCATCCTTTCCAGTCTGCTGCTTAAATGTACGTAGTCTAAAATATAAATATAATTAGCTTTTTTTTAAGTTAAGGCCAATTTAATAAATAATCAGAATACATTTTTCTAAAAAGTAAATATTTATTTAGAAAACAAAACATCGAATTTTATAAATCTTTATTTTGATGTATTGTGAAAAGTTATTCATTTGTCATTGAGTATAAACATTTGTTTCTATAAAAAACTGTAATGTTTTTGGTCCTAAATGATGTTGAATGTAAACAATTGATTTGACTAAGTACAAATACGAGTATTGATACAGATGAATCGTAAAGCTTCTATTCCGGTGTCTAGTTTTGTCAAACAGGCTTTTTATTCATTTTGTTCTGTCAACTTGTATTCGTGCGTTTTTTTTTGGATAACAAAATGGCGAAATTGAATTGCAGTGTTTCCGGTTTATTCTGTTCAACAGAAAAAAAGCCTTTGTTATAAAGTAAAATGGTATAATCAAATTCAGTTACTTTCTGTTGATAGAATATATGTTTCAGTGTGAATTCAATGTAGTAACCGAAGCTAAAATAGCGATCTGGGTATATTGAAGTAAATTTGTTAAAAATATGTAAAGTGATATTTTCTGTTCGTTATTTAGGTAATTATGAGAAGATTAAATGTTATTTTAATAATATCCTTACACCAAGAAATGTTTGAATGTACATGCACATACAATATATATCAATTAAGGTAGTTTATTAAAACTCGGATTTTAAAAATTGTTTCACTCGAAATGGTCATTAGTCAATTGTCAATCTATTGAACATCTTTTTTTTTATAAGATTTGAATATAAAAACTTCAGCTTTTCTTGGCTGCAAGAAAGAAATCAAAATATACTGAAATAAATCTGATTTTTTCGTCGATTTTTCAAACAACATTTTAATGTTTATATTGGTAAAAGTTTTTTATTAAAATAAAAACCACGTATGTAAAAAATAGACAATTTAAATATGTAGCAATTTTACATGACTCATAAATAACACTTAAAATTTTATATCGCATAAACATTAATAAATTTAAAAACTTGAGTAAATATTTAGCATAAGAAATATTATCAAATAGTTTAATCAATGTGAAAATTCCCACACTATTTGAAACCGGTACACCCACTTGTGACTCAGCTTTTGCTTCACGGGACTATATTTATGATAAAGATGTGAAATAATATTTTTTTTTATAATAATTTATGGTTAAAATTCTTCTATAAAAGTAATAAAACTTCAATTGCAAGTACAAAAGTATTCAAATTTGTTATTTGTCCGTTTCTAGATAGAAGGAAGCATAAAAAAAAAAGATTTTTTTTCTCGTGGTATCAGTGACCTAATTCATTACCTGTGTACTTTGGAAACTTATGTAGTTGTATAAAAATAAAAGGACTGATACTGATAATGAGTTAAAGCACTAAATAATAACTAACTATCGTAAAATACCAAAATAAGTCTTAATATAATAGATATTGTTTTTTTCTGCGTGAGGTGCAAACACTGATAAAAAAATTAATCTTGAGCTCATAAGCCTAAACAACAATAAACGTTAGTTTATTCTATACTATAAAACAGAAAATGCATGTCTATCTGACAGTCATAAGGACTCTTCCCAAACGGTGAACAGTACCGACTTGATTTTTTTATATGCCATTTTGACCGTCATTTATAGGTCAACCGTTTTACTTTTAATTGTAAATATTATCATTGATGATCAAAAAGAAATTTGAAATATTGTATACATGCAAATATTAAAATATATTTGTAATATAAGGATAAATACAATTGATTTGAATGGAGAATATGCTTGAATTTAATCTAGAAAAAGCCTGGTAATAAAGCTAGTATTTTATGAATCCATATAGATTAAGATTATGTATAGTAGTAAAACATAAAACAAATATTTTACTGTAACAGATTAATAGGCTCAAAAAATAATTGTATCCTTGCTCCATATATTTCGACGTAAGTGATGCAGACAAGGCAAAATTATCGAGTTTTGAAGAAAAACAAAGTTTATATTAGCAGTAAAAAACTTATTTGCAATGAAGAAAACAAGATATAAAACTTTGAAATTTTAAATTTCCAATACGTCAAATGTCTCGATCCCATAAAAAGTCAAAGGAATTTTTTGTGAAGCAGGAAGTAAGTTAAAAGAATGGTTGCAAAATTCTTTGCAGTAACTAGTAGCACAATGTAGGCTCCAAGTTTATATTAGGAAAGTTTCATGGCGTTTAGTCAAGTAATAATTTATTGTTTTTCAATACTTGCTTTACAGCAAGAAAGCAGATTTTTTATTGCTTTTATATTTAACAGTTCACAGAATGTCTAAATTAAGGTCTTGTTTGGTGTCAAAATAACATGTTTCACATACAATATTATAAAAAACTGTTCGGGACGTAAATATATCGATGGTTTTCTGTACATTGTATTTTAAGTGCAATTTTAAGTATTTTTGAACCTCTCAGGCTCATATATTTTTTTACAAAACTAATTGTAATTAAAATATTACGCAATAACGTTGATATAAATATAATAAATATTAATGATCAATTATATAAATTGATATTAAAATAAACTTCTAGTTAGTTTTCAAAAAGCGTTTTTTTTAAACCTACATAGTTGATTAAAAAAAATTAAATCACAAAAATGTTCTATTTAACGAATACAACAGCGATTAAAATAATTTTAAAAACATTGTGGCTTATTTTTTTATGGCAAGCAGTGTGAGAGTGGTTATTAATATTAAATTGTATCAAATTTATTGTTTATTGAAAAAAAAATTAAATGTGTTAAACATTACCATTGTATTTATATACAATATAAGTATATAAAATATTTCTTAGTGACGCTAAAAACATTTGCTTGAAAAAAAAGTCTCATGAGAAACATATTTTATTAGATGAATTCAAATAATTTGCGGTACATCTTCACAATATTTTGAGTGTAAGTTGAAATCGATATATTTTAGCAATGTTGAAATTTATGAAAAAAGCATAACGAATAAAAAAAATAATATACAAAAGTCACTACAGTTAATAAAGAATTTAAAATTCTTTTGTGTGTATTTTCAAGAAAATAAAATGTAGCACGATATCAAGGCTAGTGTCACTTTCATATAGTAATTTATATTCACGAAGCAAAATTGTACAATATACTTTGCAAGACTGCTATGGTCGAGGATATTACCATAAATCTATATACCAACGATATATTACATTTTGTCACTCTCTGAAAATTTAACTATTTCCGTCGTATTATCAAAAAATAACGGTGATATTATGGGAAATTTTGAAAAATATTTCAGTATTTTGTACATATATATTAAATATATCAAGTGACCTTCCATAATACCTGTATTTGGTTGGTTCAAAGAAGAGGTAGGTTAGATTAGGATTATCCGGTTGCATCTGCGCAACATGGTTGAGATAAGTCTAACATTGAAAATTTAGGTTTGTAATGATCAATGACTACCTAGTATGCATTTTCTAAGCCTTTCATTGCGAACAAAATTACCATATTTCTAGTTAAATAGCGATCCAAATCATGAAAAGAAGAGAATTATACCACGGTGCAAGAAATCGACATAAAAATATGAGATGAAAAATATAATAACTACAATAATTTTTTTTATAATAAACTAAGCTTTGTTTTGTTAACTCCGTAGCCGAAAGATTAGCGTGGACGCTTAAGCCAAAATTTAAAGGTTGGATGTATACAGCTGCTAGAAGTTTTAAAATCGAAAGATAGAGGACTGGATGAACAATAGTTTGAATAATCACCTGACAGCAAATTGGAATGGAAACATGTGTCAATAGATGCCATAGTATTGCATAAATTCAAATACTGCAGTGGATATCTTCATACGGTATAGATCCATATCATAAAACTCCATTTTCAGAACAGACACGGTAAAAAAAAGTATTCAAACATAGCCATATAATATTCAAAGCATTTTTTTTTTTTTATACCATGTTTGCTCCCAACGTGGAGCATATGGATCTACACATT
>JAGVSQ010003548.1:0-21315 GCA_022683975.1 Rhyacophila evoluta
TGTGTAGATCCATATGCTCCACGTTGGGAGCGAACATGGTTAAAAAAAAATAAAAATATTGAAACTATAAAAATACAATCAGTGCCGCGCCGAGAGTTGGAAGGTGCCCTTGTGCAAAAATAATTTCACTTATAATAAATAAATACTATAACTTCCTCTTGTTTAAAGTTCTAGCCCTTTTCAAGGTAGTTTATATAATTATCTTCTATTTTTATGGTATACATGTTGACACATACGATTGCAAGAAGAAAATACTGGCGAATTTGTTTGATTCTTTTTTTATAAAAATGCGCCCGTCATATTCAGGCGCCCTTGTGCGGTACACAATATAGACATTAAGACATTATGCATGCAATGATTTATAAGTTGTATCATTATTATTCGTATATTTAACTTGGAAAAGAGCTTAAATAGGTACGCGCAAACTAAAAACTCAAGAGAACCGAAATAGTCTGATTCCATATTATTATATTTTAAAATATATCACACCACTAAATTTGAATCGACCACACAATTAAAAAAGAATATTGCTTACTGAAATGACAAAATATTTGTCTATTGATAATTTATTCATGGACAGTCGAAAGTATGCGCCAATTGATTAAAAAAAGACCATAACTTATTCTGTTCTAAATACAAACAATTTCAAAAGTGTCACGTTAATAGTTCACGAAGAATAAAGCGACTGAAGAAGCAGGAATGTATTGACGAACCGATAAGAATGTGGGATAGTTATTTAGCATAAAATTCATTAACTCTCCATGGATATCATGGTTTAAAAAAATATAAGTAACGGTGATATAATTATGCAAGACGTAAACAATATTATGTAGATGCCAAAAGGCAACATCCATAAATGGCAAAACTGAAAGTTTAATATTAAGTACCTATTTATAGAGGTCGTCCGTAAACCGGCCTACTTTGCAGCACGAACAGTGATAGTATGGCAGTGACGGCTAACCTTTAACAAACGAACAAAATTACGATGCCCAAGAAAATGTTTAAATTTCGCGTTATGTTGATATTCCGTGGTGATATACTAATAACTCACTTCGAAGAATTCAAATAACGCGTTTCAATACAACTTTGGGAAACTTTCAGCATAACCAATAATTATACAACAATACATTTGAATGTTTATTTTTTAAAATTAATAGAAAAATATTAGTTATATTTGTATAAAAGCTGTTTTGCAATCACTGATATAGGGCCCTGCGTTTTATTTTATTGTGGTTACAGTCGAGAATATTCTGAAAATTAAATGTTTGCTTATCACACATATTATCACAATATTTCTTTCAAGCAGTAATGAATTATCAACTATTTCAATCATTAGTCATGTGACATAAAAACCGACAAAGAATCGATTATTGTTTTAATGATCGTAAATATTGGAGAAAAACTAGAAAATCTGTAAGTCATCACTATACCTTATAACTGAGTATAATTAAACAATGAATCATATCCATATAAGATGATTTATAAAAGAGAGGTTTTTTCATGGGTCATCGTATTAAATCATATAGAAAAACAATATTAAATGTACTTGGCCAAATATTAATTCTATATTGAATTTTATGTAACGTATCTCAATTTACAACCAAAAATTTAAATTTAGAATTCTACGTCTAATTACCAAACAAAATACGATCAATAAAGTAACTGAAGCGTCTTACCAGATATCAATAAGAATCTTATAAGTAAATACCAAATTCTCCATTTTAATCTTTTTGTTTACTAAATATTAATTTTGATATAATATGTGCTGTATATCAAAACAGGATTCTAATACGAAAAATGTAATTAAAAAGATTTGGCAAAGAATTCATTATTTTTTATAAATAAATCGACGGTACACGAATAGCCCGTTATTAACTACTCGTCGACATTGTTAATTTAATTAACTTCAAACCAGACGTCGACCGCACAAATAAAACTCGGAATTAATCTAGCATCAATTTAAATAAATGGTAATCAAACCATTATATATAATGCACGACGCGCCTCCCCTTATCATAAAAAGAAAATAAACAATGAATTATTATTTGCAACTAACCTTGTACTCTCGGATGTAAACAATGAACATGCACCTGTTTTGAAATAGGAACAAATTACGGTGATAGATTTCGAATTTGTTTAAAAAGTATATCAACTTTTAATTTCGCAACAACTTTCACTTTAGATTGCGCCACACCAACCAAAGTTTGAATATATTCTGCTTTAGATCGGAGAACCAGAAGGCAATAAAACAACTGAGCTGTCAGCTGATACCGAACCGCTAGTTTTTAAGCGAATGAGCAGTTTATACAGAAAACTCTCAATTGACTATCACATTAGTCGCGCCACTGACGTCGACTCATTAAACGGGATTTTTGCTGATATGTCACAAGATGTAAATTTAACCCACGTATGGTAAACACGACAATTTTATGGAATGGGTTTCTTAACAACGAATACTCACAGGGAAAATCCAAGACACTTGAGCGCCAAAAATCAACACGAAATGTATTTTTTTTTTTTGACAGTTGTGGGTGTTGCAAGACTAAATTATGTATACCACTATAATATAAAGTGGCAGTGGATGTAAATTTAATGTCAAAAACAGCCAATCAGAAAATACAACTATGTGAAATGATCGTATTATATTTATTATTAAAAAAATGTCTTAACTTATATAATGTATAAGGAAGTTATATTAATAAATATAATTTGTTCATATGTAATGCTCGTCTAGCTATATTTTCAATATTAAATGAGAATATAAATTTTTTGACAACTAAGTAAGTGCCCAAATATACATACGCGAAAATATAATCACTAGTATGCCCATTATTTATTACTCTACCTAAAAGTATTTTTTGTTAATTGTTTATGGTTATATCTGTCACTGGGCTGTTTAGGAATTATTTTGCATCGTTCGCATCAAATATCACAAAGTTATTTCGGTTGTTCATTTGTTCCTGCACTCGCAATTGTTTTGTTGACGGAAATACAGACTATGAAGATTAGATATTTCATAAAGAATATCACACTTGTTTTATCTATTTGAGGTAAACATATTTCGCCTTTTAAACATTATCCTTATGAACTTACAGTGACCCTTGATTACTCATAGCACGTTCGTATGCATTCGAATATTAGTTGTGCCATTAATTAAAAACATATCAGCAGACATTAAAGAGTGTTGGACAAGATTTCGATATCGAAAATATAAAACCAATCCCTGCTATAACCTAAGATATTTTCTACTGTGTTCAATATGTGAAATGTCTCATGATGTATTATATTCGATTGCCACATTTTACGTTCAATTCAGTACGAAAATAGAATAGATTTATTGTTTTCTTGCCACTGATATTTTTCGATTTCAAGAAAAATGACAAAATAGTGCCATAGCTACGATAAATATTGATGGTTAAATGAAAACTAATTCTTCATTTCCTTTTCTACTATTAGTGCATGTATAATATATTATCTTCAGTCTATAAAACCATTGAGTTAAGTTTTTTTGTAAAAATCATCGGCTACTGTAACTAAATGAGGATCTTCAGCCTGTATGTATGAAGAACAAGCATTTTTGGCCATATAAATACAGTGTAAAGAAAAATGAAATGCAGAGCCGGGATTGTGAATATCATTATACTGATAAAATCCCATAATAGCGAAACTTATGGAATAACCCACTTTGTTGCATTATACTGAATATAGGAAAAACACTATGCCATATAATATGAAGGGATTATTGAATTATTATATGGAAATATGAATTATTGTCTGGGATAATACAAAAATTTTACTATACTGGAAATCGGGTGACTTTGATATTCGTTATAAAGAGATTTGACTTGTAGATAGAAGTTAACAGAATTCCTATCGATAACAATATATTCTATTTATTCATCAGAAAATTTTAATATTGTAAATTAATTACATATTTTTGTATGATGCTCATTTATTTATTATCTACACTTGTCTACAAACAAAGGTCTGCGTGTAATTTTATGTGATAAGCTTAATGAATAATATTACTGTCCAGTCATGTTATCAGTTAGTTATTTTTCAGTTTGTAAGTTTGAAGATATGAAATCATTTTAACAACAATCCAATTTTATGGAATTCCATATTTCATATTATAAATAGGTTTTGCTGTAATTTTCTATTTAGTATGAGTTGACGGCACTTTCTCACACATACACTTGCATAGTTTAATGTTTCAAGTAGAGTAGGCACACAACACATCCCATCATTACCAACAGTTTACCTGCACAACCTGCCGTTGAGAATTTCTTCACAGATGTAAAATTAAATTTAATAATAAAATTGTGTAGCACTTTTGGCACATTTAAAAGAAAAGCATAGCAGTAATACGGTTAATATACTACAAATAATAATTATGAATCTCTTGGTAATTGACTTGTATTATGAAATTATTTTAGAAGTGACTTTGTGGATATCAAATTGAATTAATGTATCTATGTTTGCAATATTACAGAGTGGTGATTACGACGGGGGCTGAAAAGGGGCCGCATGTTCCCGTCGTGTCTTCCCACAATGGGCGGAGCGCGTCGGCAGCAATTGCCGCACGGCAGGGAACCCGTCGTCCTCAATGTCTATGATATGGTGAGTGCGGGTTTTGAAAATATTAATTCCATACAAAATAATACGTTGAGTTTTTATATTTATTATTATGTTTTCGCATTCTCATACCCATTGCATGCCTGCTTAAAGTTTCATAAAAAAAATATATTGGATTTTTTTTTGCTTACTACTTATTGTAAAATTACCAAAAATAGAGTTATACTCTTAAGTCCGGCGATCTTAAATATTATGTTGGCTAAATTTTTATTTAATTTTTACAGTATTGGGTGAACTCGTACACGGCCAACCTAGGTTTGGGGGTATTTCATAGTGGAGTGGAGGTTCACGGGGTAGAATATGTCTACGGTGGACATCCCTTCTCATTCACAGGCATCTTCCAAATCACACCCAGAGACTCTTCAGAACTTGGAGATCAATTCAGATTCAGGTAATTCATATAAAAATGATGAGTATTGATGATCTAGTAGAAAGTGCAAAATCATACTTATTTGATATGTTCAGTTATTTTAAAATTGTAATCACTTTCGATATCATCCGAAAATGCGAAACTGCCGCTGTAGTCAGCTAAAACCTAAATATGTTCGGCGTATGTATTCTGTTAATGTTACTTTACTTTTGATATTCACCCAGAATATCATATATCAGCTCCATAAAGAGATTACAGAGAAAATGATTTGACTTAGAGAACTTAAGACTTTAGGGAATAGACTAAACAGTATTCTATTAATGTTAGTTAGTAGCGATACTGGGACTGGCTAAGATATGTTCTATAGGTGTCTCAGGAGAGTGTCACTCCTGCCAGCCTCATCTTTGGATCACTGGGATTCTGTCGTGAATGATTGTTGAGGATCTATCCATAGGATGTATTCTATGGAATTAAGATGCTGATCCAACCTGAGAAACAAAGCGATCTCAGAGTGATCTCGAAGGTGTGTGGTGGTAATACAATATAATAACTCTAGTAATTATTTCTAAAGAATACTGTATATTTTTAACAGAAAATCTAAAATTTGTGGGTAGTATATTTTTATTTGTTTTATAACTTGAAGAATGAAGTACATTGCTTGAACTTTTCTTGTCTGATGGTGCGATTAAATATTATTCCAGTAGTAATCATTTAGAAATGACAATTATGCCATGCATTTTTTTAATTTACAGACAAAGTCTCAACATTGGGTGGACTGACTTCACAGCAGAGGAGGTTCGCTCGGCTGTTATAGAACTCGGCAAGCAGTTCAAAGGCGATAGGTCAATATATTTGAATATATTATACATTTTGATTTTAAGTTTTCGAGATATATTACGCACCTGATTTTCATTTTTGTTTGGAAGTATAGTGTTTTTACTCCTAATTTCTTCATTCATGTCATGTTAGCTGTTTTGTAATGTGTAAAATATACATTAATATATCTTCGTATCTTTAACAAATGTATTTCTTCAAATAACAAACAAAAAATTTAAAAATTACTACAATGGTATACAAGTGAAAAGAGTAAATTTGGCTTGTGTTAGTAAATTGACAAAATTATTGCAGCACTATTGCTGATTTTTGTATTCTAATTTTACATTGTTTGATAAATTAATAACATCCAATGAAATAGTATTATTTTTATATTATCAGATACCACTTAATGAATAACAACTGCAACCACTTTTCGGGGGCACTGTGCCAGCTGCTTTGTGGGACGGACATCCCTCCGTGGGTCAACCGGCTCGCTTACTTCAGTTCCTGCGTACCATTCTTACAACGCTGTCTCCCAAGGTGCCAATATATAACCCCAATATTCTGTAAACTTTTTTTTTGCATTCACTATCAAATATTATAACAACCTTTGAGCTAAAAAAACATTTTTATCTGTGAAGACATCACTTGCAGAGAGACAACAATGATTAATACAGATCTACTGATATATTGTGAATTTGGTAGAAATATCTTTTCAATCAATAACTATCCCACATTCAATTTACATAAGACAGTGGCTTAAAGTGCAAAGTTAATAAGTGCACCTTAAATTGCAAATGACTTAACAATACCATCTTGTTGCACCATGCTGTATGCATGTCCCGTATTCATTTAACAATTCAAAGTTATTAACAAATATAGAAATAAGAAGTCCCAAAAAAATTTTACAACTTCATTCGAATCTGAGGCCTACACTGAAAAATATTTAATTACTCTGCTGTTTTGTATTCAAATATTTCAAAAGTATGCCGTTCATAAGCAGCTTTACGTATAAATCGCTTAAAATGTATTTTTCCATATCAAAATAATCGCAAAAACAAATAATCAATTTTTACACTCTCCTGTAAAATTTCCCAATATGAACTTATCAATTATTATTTGCACTTTAAGCCGTCAAACAGCTGAAACATGATTGCAAGTAACAAATTATTCCTATACCAATTTTATAGTCTTAACCTAACATTATAAAAATTTCACTGCTGGGGACTTACAGTTACACATTTTTTTGTTTTTCTTTTAGAGAATGGCTCACCCCAGTCGCTCTACAGCAATCCCTTGCTGCGCATGGCAACTCTGAAGACTCAGCTGATAGTCCGCAACACTGAAAGTGAGAATTATTTCATTTCATTTTTCTAGTGTATCATCCAAAATTAGGAACTTAAAAACTTTTTTTGTTCTATGTTTTAATTCCTTGACTTCACTTATTGTATTGTGTTGACTTTTTTCGGTAGATCATACAAATATTCCTGGCTTAATCGTTTTGCAGTTCCATTCAAAACACCAATAGAAAAATCCAAAATGGTCATAAGTTTTTTATCCAATTTCACTAACTAAGAAAATAACTCAATTATACCACTGTATAAGTCATTTTGCCAGTGATAGAACCCCAGTAAATCATGAATTTGGAACTGGCAATACAGTTACACAATGTACTAAGAGATGCTAGAGGAAAGAATGATATCGACTGTGGAATAAAAAGGACGTAACCCACACAGATAACATTTTACAGGAGGCACAAAAAAACGTTTGTACTATCATTTCGTGCCAAAGTCAAAACATTAAATAAGCACAACCTTATAGTGCATAAAGATCAAAGCTGGTGTTTTATTTACACAGTGTGATATTAATTTAATGAATTATTTAAGAAAAATCAGTAAAATTGATGACATGGAAGTCATTTTTTCCTGGTCGTAAATTTCACTGGCCACTGTTTTTCTAATCTTAAAAGCTAAATTTGGAGAGTTAATTTGACATTTGCAGCTTACTGAAAACACTGAGGGCTACCTCCTTTTTCCTTTGTCGACATAATGAGAATATGTCGATACAATGATAAACGTTCAGGGAGACCACAAAAATAGACTTGGATGTTTTAACTATGGAAATGGAAAAATATCTAAAATTATCAATTCCTGAATTGGAAGATAAACTTGGAGCTTCATAGTCACGTACAAGATACCATTTTTAAAACATTGGTAAAGTGTAATGAGAAAGAGTTTGGCTGTCGCCCGCCTAGCGCAATGAGAACAAAGCGGCTTGTATAGGTAAATCAAATGAACCCATAGATCATCATAAATGAGCCGTTTCTTGATAAGCATATGATGACTGATGAATAGTGAATTCTTTATGTCAACATTGAGAAAAAAATAAACTGGTTAAATCGAGATCAAGTGACAATACTGACTTCAAAACCCGAAATGTACAGAAAAAAGTGATGTAGATAGAGGTGAAAAATGCCAATGATCAATTTCTTAAATCAATCAATATACAGAAGTATTTAAAAAGAGACTTAAAACTTAATAAGAAGGGTGAAAAAAAGTCAAAAGAAATAAATTACAAAACTGATGAAATAATGGTGAACTACACCACTTTTAGCTTTATCTAATAGTTACCAGTATTCATCGTGAAACACACGATACCTATAAATATTTTCATAACAGAAACGGTACTTAAATACTAATATATTATTTTTTTTACAGCTAAAGAAATCAGCGAAAGGAAAGATCTCCCATTTCACATCCTGCGTCAACAATAATTTCTCTCGGTCTCAATGAACAAATGTTTGTGATCTTTATAATCTTAGTGATGTAACGTATAAATGAAACATGTCCATGTAACAAGTTAAGGTGTTATGTATTAAAAATCATATTCGTAAAACTTATTCAAGTAAATTTATACTTATCTTTTTTATGGTAAAGATAAAAAAATCACAACTAATGAAAACCCAAATTTCTTCCTTATATGTAGTCATTTAACGATACGAAATTCATGGCTTAATTATTAATTTATATGATTTCAATGCATTCAAAATGGCACAATGATTCAGAAAAATGATTTTTCAATTAAACCTAAACTATTATCTATTCAAAAGATTAATCATTAAATTGCAAATAATTTTAATATATACTCAACTAATTAATGACTTGATTCGAAAAATAAATGTATTTTCTTATGTTATACTCAACTACCAAAAATTACATCTTGACTTCTTGTGTTTTCGATTATGTAGTAATTAATTGCTTTTACTATCACTATGTTTTATTTATTTTCAATATTGATCGTGAAAAAAGAACTTATTAAATTACTATACATTTACATATATATAATGATTAAAATAATTTAAAGCATATGGATCTACGTAGTGTAAAAACTTATGTCAACTGATTGTTTTTCACAACAATTGGTTATCAGCCAATTGCTCAACCTATCGGACGTCTAGTCCTGCAATTTTATATTGTTTCATTTTTTATGTAGTACAGAATTTGAATTCGCAACTTCCAATGGTGATGTGTGAATTTTCACCAACCCATTTACTGTTGTAACGGTGTAAACTGAATCTGCTATTTCCTGTTTATAACAATTTCATCCACATGTATGAAAATTTTCACCGTATTGAAAACATTGAAAATAGCTGCTTTTTTTATATTATCAGGTTATTTACCACCTGCGTTCATAATGAGTGTGGTCATTATAGCCATGACTTCTTTATGATTAGGCTGTCAAAACAGTTGTTATCCTAGTATAACAATAATACGATTTTTTTTTTTCATTCTTGAATTGATTCATGTCGGTTTCAAAGTAGAATACTATTTTGAAAAATTCTTTGCCGGCCTCATAATAATTACATTCTTTGCATTCCAAACTAAATGTTGCCATATAAAAATTAGACTGCATATTTATTATTTATTTTATGTTCAAATTTAGAATGAAATAATTTAATGTTACCATTGAATTTGTCACAGCTAGGGTTAGAGTCCAAACTAAATAATAAATAATCATTTCCTTATTAGATATTTTTGGAATATTGGGGTAAGCCTTTATTATTAAAGTTACCGTTGACTCTTAAAATTAATGTGAAAATTTGAGCCTAGTAGGTACATTATGTAATTGTAAGTGAGTAGATTTAATGAAATATATACTTACATTAAATTTAATATTTCGAAACTTCAAAATGAGCTATTATCTTTAATACTTTTTTTTTACGTATTAATTTAATTTATAAACTGTCCAATTAATTTACCTACCACATCTTTACACCCCCATAGCGACTGTATAGTTATCTAAAGTGCAGAGATTATCCCAAAAAATAGTCAGCCCGCAAAAACCTTAAACAGCATATAGTATTTTTTTATAAAACTGTAAGACTAATAAAATTGATAAATATAATCATAAAATAAGTCATGGTTTGTTGCGGTTCTTTTGTTGGGTGATATTTAAAGTAGCTTGTCTTATATTACAAGCCTGCAAAAAAATTGGGATATTACGGCATCTGCATTAACTTTCAGGCTTTAGAAGCACAAAATTTATAATATGCATGAAAATGAGAATCCCTACTGTCTAATAATTAATAGTATATCTATAGTGGTTATAACTGATCAAAAAAGACCTACCAACTCATCATATAATGCTGCACATTTACAAAATGATGAGAGCTTGTCCATTCTGAAAGCAAAAACCGATTGTAACCGATTGATCCAACCATTGCCTCTCTTGGTTTTAACTGACTATGTCTAGGGATTCTAGACACTGTATACGTGTGCCTCATATAAATTTAACTTGATTCAGTCTTCCATCTTCTGGTTCTCTGTTTACCAAATCAGCTTCATAGAGATCTTCGTTTTCTTGATAATATTTTATTTCAAAATGAGGTAAGAATGCACATACATTATTTTCGTCAATTGTGTCAGCATCACAGTGTTGCACATGGATCTTTAAACTAAAAAATATGTTGTTTACTTCTACAGATGGTTATTAATGACCCTTAAACTGAGGGGCTGATCTAATGAGGGTCACCTCCCTGAATATAAAACCGTGAAAATGTTGAATAGTAGATTAGAACCTCGGTCTCATTAATATAAATAAATTATTTCTTCTAATTTCCACACAGCTCATTTTGATTGCAATGCCTTTTGAAGGAGCGTTGATTATTCAAAATAAGTTATATTTCTTTGGGAGATCGATATCTTTTTGCTGGCAATAATGAGTTATTTCATTGTGCCCTTTCTTGAAATGTTTGGTTTTCTTCATACCAAAGGGAAGGAAATAGAGTTAATGATTGTATATATATAAGCATGAATAATATACATAACATAGTAATTTAAGAAAATATGAAGTGGCATTTATTTTCATAAATATACAATACTTAGTGTTGCCATTATAAAATCATTAAATATAATGATTCTTCATAAATTAATTACCTACTTCTGTCACTTACTATTAAATATTTGTTTCGATTGTCCTTTTTCCTACAAAATTAGTTCACCGATAAAATTCAAAAATGCATGGTCTATACTAAAAGTCTAACATTATTTATTTTATTTTTTTTATCCATGTATAAAATTACCATTATTTTTTATTAAAATATGTAGATACTCAAATAGACTTATGGATACTGTTAATTTAAATCGATGTTGATACATATTGGCATACATCGAAATCAAATATTCCTGGATAGATTTTTGTCAGTGCCGCAGACAAAATAAAAACAAAAAAACAAAAGATTTATTTTTCATCTTAAAAACTATTAATGTATTTTTACATTTCACAATTATCAAATAAGTATGTTACGCTATTGAAATAAATTACCAAACAAATTATTCTTTTTACTGATCATTAGTGCAATGGATTTTCAAGAATTTATATTTATTGAGCAAATAAATTCTTTTTCCTGTTGAATCTAGATTCATTGTTAGTCTCGTTGTTTCTTTCATCAAAATGAGGCAAACATGTGAATCAGTAATTTCACTCAAAGATGAAGCATATCTATTCAGATTATTTCATTGGGATTGGTTCTCAGCCATTGTGCAACCCATAACGATATCTAGAATTTATATGCACTTCACATGACATTGTACAGTTATCAGTAAAGATATTAAATTTGAATGAGGCTTATATATATTTTTTCTCATTAATAACGCGTAACAGAAGTTATTTATTTCAATTTATTACTATATGAGACTCATAATTTGCGGCTGTTTGTTATAATATAATATGAAATTCCGTGTCTTAAATGTATTTTTTAATTATATTACTGTAATATGTAATATGGATTCATGATAATATAAGTAATGTTGACATTTATTTATAATCCATCACTACTAATAATGTGTAATATTGTAAAATTTTAGACCAAAGATGTAACAGATTGGTTGTTGATAATTTTCTAAAATAAAACGCTTCAATATTCACTCTGTATTATAAAAAAAATGTTTTGGAAGGCCTGGTCAAAAGTAAATTTTACCAATATTTTGGTAGTGAAAGTTTTTTTTTTCTTTCGATTCATTCACATAAGTTTCTTTGAATATACAATTACTAATGGTAAAAACAGTGTATCACAAGCGCAATTGTCTTATTATTTACACACAAACATAATATAAAAAAGTATACTATAAATTTTATTAATTCGAATATAATGCGTGAATTGATCAAAAAAAATCAGTTACAATTCATAATAGGTATAAATAGTATTTGTCATCTTTTTAGCTGTTACATAAAGCAAGTGCATTATATAAATATAATAAAAATGTACTTAAATAATGCAACATTTCAGTGGAAATCTCTAGTAAATTTAAAAACATCTTTTTCATTTGTTTATTTTTAAATTATATAAATGACAGTGAAAATATAAAAATCACACATTAAAAACACAGACCTTTTAACCCTTCAGTAAAAATATAATATTTTTGTAATGTATATTTGTTTTAAAATAGCATGTCATCAAGAATCCAGGGTAAATTTATTTATTTACGTATCGACCAGGTCTTTCAAAATAATTTTATTAATTCATCTTGCAAAATTGTCACAATGTCTAATTAAGAAAATGATGTGTTCTATAATCGTTTTCATGAATACTTGTTAAACATCGAATATTTGTATTTGAATAATGTAGTGTTTCAAATGTATTAATGTATTTTATTTTATACTTTTACTACTCAATATTTATTGTTGGAAATAAAAATAAAAAATTTATTGGATGTGTAACCCATAGAGAATTTTCGTGTGTGTTTTTTTTTTAATTTGCTGCATACGGATTGACCATTTTTGCAATACAACCAAATTGAGAAAAGTGAGACTATAATAATAAAATTAGGTTTCAAAAAAACTCCGGTCTATTGCTATAATGGTTGAATTTTACATTCTAGTACAAAACTTTTTTTACTAAAACCTCGTTAGTTTGAAATTGAAGCTACAAAAATATGAATGATTGTTTTATTTTTAATATCTACTTTTATGAACAATATTGGTTTTTTTATGAAATTTTAATTTGATTTATTGAAATTGTGTTTGTCGAAGAAAAAAAAAATAATCTACGTAAAATATTGCATGAAAAAAGTTTTATATGATAAAAAGTGATGAAATGGTTTATGTATTGATTTTTTTATTACCGAGGCTTTGTTTTTATTTATTTTTATAGCTATTTTGAAAATTGTCAATGGAAAAGATTGAGAGAATAGCTCGTGTTTACAATATACTATCCTATCCTCACCTGCACTCTCATTTAACTCACAGTTACTGTTAAAATATTATACGTTGCATATGCTGTCTATTGCTAAAATGCCTATGTCAAATTCAAATTTAATCTAGGTAATTGTATTGTTTCTCATTAACAATATACATCATGAATATTTGGTTATATTATAAAACATATACTGCCGTAAGACAGATAATTATGCCCTTTTTCCTAGTATTATATTTTTAGAAAAGGAATTTTTTAAGTACTTTCCGATACCAGTCAAAATGACCCATATCTGACATAGGTACTTCTAGCATTGGGCTAAAGATATATATGTAATACTAATATTAGACTGATATTCATAAATCAGATATTGTATTACCTAATACCATTTAATTAGTATTATAATTCAATAGCTGGCTAAATAACTTTAAGACAGCTTTATGTTTAGACAGTTTAAAAAAGTATATACTTATCTCTTCATTAATGGAAAAAATCTATTACTCTTCCAAAGATCACGTGAGAAATATTTTCTTTTGTAGGATGTATTGATTCACTAACACATGTAATTTTATTTACATTCATAAATAATTCATTTAAATACACATATTATGTGTTGCCAGAATTCTTCAATGTTAAATATTTTAAAAATCCATAAATCGAATTTGTAATCCATATGTTTTCACACATTTTGTTCAGTGAGAAATATGATTTCTATTAAACAACTTTGGCCTAAATAACACTTTTAATTTGAATTCATGATCCGTTTTTTTACAATAAAAGTTATATCATCAGTATCTATCACCACCATAAAATATGCAGCATTATTGGTTCAGCTGCGAGTGCCAGAAATTTTGTATGGAGTTAAAAATTACTTCAGCTATCAAACTCGTTCAAATACCCACTTTACAAAGTGCCTTCTTCAGATATGTTGCTTGAAAATTCATATAAGGATTGTCTATTAAACAGGAGTTAAGTATAATATGAAAAACTTGAAACACTGCTCTTCTTCTTCCATTGTCAATATAGTTTTCACTGTAATTGAAGTCCCATCGTATAATACATACTACTTAATTATTCATATAACGTTGTAAATACTGTATAATCGAACAATAATTATACATAACAAGTAAACATTAAAGTATTCTATTAAATATTTAGTCACAAGTAACTATATTGTCACAATAAGTTTCCTTCAGTCAAAAGCGGACTATGAGGTCGGCCCTGGCCATTGCCAAATTGCAATCGGAAATCATTTTGAGAAAATTAAAATAATTGATAACAAATCTGCCCTACTAAGTAAAAACACTATCCATGTAGGGAATCACATGCAAGATACTATGTTTTAATTAGTAATGATAGACGAAATTCTACACTATTCATACTGAGATTCATACAGACTTATAAGTTAAAATCTCCTTCTAAAATCAGGATTTTATTTTATGGAGCAATATATTTCATGTCATCTTGATTTTAAAGAATTAGAGAGATACTATAACATGGTATTTAGCATTTATGTTACAGTTCCGTATTGGACTATGACAACTCTCAATGACTTGAAACATGGTACATTAATTGTAAAAAATGGTATTTCACATTACTAGGCAAAATATATATTTATTAATAATATACACTCAACTCTTTTTTACACGGTGGGCAAGTTCCACCAAAAATCGTGTAAAAAAATGATAGAATCCATAGAAAAATCAAAGATTGCTACCCTAAATTAAAAAAATCGTGTAAAAAGGTAATTATAAAAACCCAATAAATAAATGGTGGTATCAAGATCATGATTTGAAATTTTTATTTTCATATAACAGAACATTCTACGTGTCATTTCATTCTGCATAATATTTACCACAATACATTTGTAATAATTTTACGGCCACGGGTGCCAACCCTCCCTAGTCCGCTACTGCCCCACCGACTTACTATTCATTACTAAGTATCAATTAACGAATTACATTGTGAATAAAAAGTCATCAATCACTTCATATTTTTGGAGGACTTTCATTGAAATGTTTTATATTAATGTTACATTAACTTATTGATAATTGTGTCAACTCTCATGTTGTTTTTTCTGAAGCTATGTGTCTATGAGTAGACAGTTTATATTGGATAACCAGGAATATTATCATTACAGTGAACACAGTAAAAGCTACCAGTACTTAACTATCAAGAAACTGCTAATAAATGGATCTAATTAAGCAGAAGACGTCCGTCCAAGCCACAATTTATCGAACTGAGTAAAACACAATTAAATTTTTAAAGAAACATACTAATATTTAGTATGACTTTAATATTCTTAAGACGTAATATGATTTTTAAATACTTACGGCACATACTACTAGATTGTTGTGAAGAGTACTACTTTAAAAGTTATTGAGTGTTTTTGGGTGGACATCTTCTGCAAATAATTTTTTTATCATTTTGCTCTTTGCATCTTTGCCCATAAAACCTTGGGATTGGTTATTTTTTTGTATACATTTATTGAAAAAATATTTGAAAGTGGCATTGTGATAATTTGACTTATAATGGGTATGGTCAAAAAATTATTTGTAATTAAATAACATTATATTTAAGATTCAATAGCGAAAACGTCCAAACCACATGGACGTTTTATAGATATTAGTTTTTGTAAATTGTTAGTAAATCAGTTTGAAAAAACGGCGATAATTTCTTCTTGATGTATATTTCTGATTGGGTGTATTGATATTTTCGAAGCATTATATGCAATAAAATGAATCATTTAAATTTGTGGCTTGGACGTCTTCTGCTTAACCACATCATATTGCTATATTTAAAATCATACAGTGGATATTATTTAGTATGACGACACGATGGGGATATAAATACTTTTTTCATCTTGAAAGAAGCAAACAAAAAAAAAATTATACATCTCAAATGTTTTACAAGCTGATCCCATTTATTAAAAATGTTCTGGAGCAAACAGGATCCTTGAACTATGTTTTGTTAGTCAATGAAAAGTTACGCAATAAACATCTATATGACAACATGGCGACCAGTACATTTTCTTGTACTAAATGTTTGCGTTATAAGTTTGATGTTAAATGGAAATAAATGTATTAAAAAAATTACCATATTGTTGAGACCAGAATGTTTTTATATTAAATGATTTCCCCTGTAAATAAGTACTGGGATGCTTTTTGTGTCTTCACTGTTTTCAAAGAATTGTTGATATACGAGTTACGTAAGCCTTAATTTTTATTTTAAATGTTTCTTCACAGAATGTGTGCATACTGAAAATGATAAAAATTTATACCCAGGACACAATTTACTATTTAATTTAGCATTATACGGAATGGTCTAAATTAAAAAAAAAAAAAGTTGACAATTTATTTTCACCCAGTGTCCTATATCGGGTATTACTGACATCAAAAAAATATTTTTGATTGCTCCAAATAGCAGAAAAAGAAGAAAATGTAGAGGAAACGTACTGAATATAGAAAGTACTAATAAAGTTAATCGGAAACTGAAGTACATTCTTGGAGAAATTTGAAATGATGGTATCGGTAATCTGTCTGTTCTATTTCAAGGAATTGTGTATTTCAAATTCCAAATTTATTAGTTTACTAAGGGTTTGCATAGTAAAATTCTGTTTCACAATAGTCAAAAAGTTTCACAAAATTACACAGATTCAAGAAAGTTTGTCAATATCGATTTTGGTTGTCGCACTATTGTCGAGAAAAACCGGAAAAAACAATTCTCAATTTGCAAATTTATTCATCTCGATATAAATGCACCCTACTGGAAAGGACTGACCATAATTGCATTTGTCAACAAGGGGATGAAACTTAAACAATTTGGATTTTAAAAATAATTTAATGTTACTTCAATATCAAATTGTTTAAAAAAACTGATGTGTGAAAAACATACATTTTAGAATCATTGAAACTGGTAAATCATTAAATATGTACTTATTAACACAAGGAGTGTAAACTTATATTTCAATGATAATTTAATATGGTATTAACAATGGTGTGTCTTTGGTCAAACTTTTTTGAATCTGTTTGATTATTCAACTGTTACTGCTTAAGTATTATGAAAAACCAATTGTCAAATGAAAAGGTTAAATTTAGTTTCAACTTGTATGTTAGAAAATCAGATAGCCAAACCATAAAACGATTGTTTTTGTACAAATAAAATCTTCCCATTTATAGCATAATTTGTCAGTTAGAATAATACCATTAACTAATCTTTAAAAGTATTCTTAAGGTTACGTATTGTTTGTCTAATGTCTTGGAGGTGTTATTAACATTTATCTTATTGAATACAGTTAAATTTCAAGTGATTAACATGTTTTTATTAAGTCATATTTTTTTCCCACACCTCTTACCTAACTAAAACTATGTGGACCCCGCTATCGGTGCTCTCAGTTTTCTGACTATTATCTAAGGTGGATACCGAGAAGTTCAGATATTTCCCTTCCCGTTATGTAATCTAGCTCATAATCCTGCTATAATAAACTCTTTGTTGAAACGCTGTAAGCTTTTCTAGGGGATTAAAAAATCCACCCCTGAATATTGTCCTCCCCTTAAAGGAGATCAATAATTCGTATGGAAGTGGAGAGCTCAGTTAAGAGCTCACTACTCCAGTCCTTACAGGATTTACCCTTTTTCCTATTTTCAGCGAGTGAAGCTCGCACTTTATTTTTAAGTCCACCTCTAATCCGGAGACATAATTTAAAGCTACCTCATTTCTATCTTTGGGTGTCAATATATTCTTCACCCTCCGATCAAAGGACTTTGAAGACTGCATCCGCAATACTCGAAACAGTATGGGAAGGATCGGATATGGCTCATATTCCTTCCATCCAATATAGATAATACAGCAATTCCTTACATCCACCCAATTGATTACATCAATTAGCCAAATCGTTTAAAACTGGGCTCAGAGAATTAAATGTTAGGACAAAGATTTAGATGTAGCTCTTTTTGCTAGACCTGCACAGTGTAAAGATATGACAGATTATTTTTTATGAGGATTGGTTGTTATTTTTGTTGGAATCAGTTGTCAATTACTGAAGTATTGAGTATCCATGTCCTTAATTTTGTCCATGTCACAATAAAAAGATCTAAATTATTGGCATCTTCAAGATTTGACCCCGTGGTCTCCAATTCAGAATAATTCATGAAGTATCAGTAAATGTGTAAGTACTGAATCATAGTGAATGATGTTACGTTTCTTTTATTTAATTTATTATAATATGAGGGGAATATTTTCAAAGTGAACTTATTTCACTATATCAAAATTCAAAAGAGAATATTTTTTTGTAAAAAATAACCATGTAACTTGTTTTCAATATTTATTTTAGTTTTCAATAGTTTTAAAATTATTTTTATCCACTGCTTTGCATGCTAGGTGATTATTTTATGCAAAAAATACTCAATCAAAACCTTCTTCTTTACATTTTGGCAGAGTGGAATAAGCTAATTCTAAAAATACCCCCCTCATATATTTGATTTCTATGAAAAAATATTAGCACAACACAACACTTTCACCCATCAATCACTTTTTGTCCTTTTTTGTCATTTCAACATTCTCTAATTTGACTAAATATAATACATGTCGTAAATAAACTGTAGTGGTTTTTTAAGTCATCAAACAAGATTGGAGTTTTCAAAGGCATCCTCGACGCGTGTTCTAGTTAATTTCATTAAGTGTGATTTTTGACGTAATACAGTTGGATGATTCATTTTCTAATCTTCAGTCCAGGTCCAAGTTCCTCGTGAAATAATTATTAACTATAAGTGGTGCCATTTACAATACACTTTAATAATACATAATAATTCAAATTTAATTTATACTTATGTACGTCAAGATGATTCATAGACAACTTCCATAGCCATCGCAGAGCGCGGTGTAAGGCTATGGTTTTTGGAACGGCGGCAAATTCATGACGTATCAGTTTTGAAGTTTGTGTTTTGTGATGATGTAGCCGGGATTAAAATATCGGAATTAAATTTATGACGTTAATTGTTCAGGGTTAAATATCTACGTCTTAAATATGACATTTGACTTTTAAAAGTAACAATTTATTGATAGTAAATATTAACCGAATCTTAGAGCCTTAAGATTTCAAATCAATATTGAAAATGTCATTCAAACGTCAATCGAAATTTGATTCGGGAAACGAATCTAAAAAGCAAAGATTAGACGTTTCTATATCATCAGAGAATTTTCCATCTTCTCAATATGTGACATCACCAATCCGAAGTAACTGGTTTATGTTAAATAACATTATAGTACTTTATGTTCCTAACCTAATTCGTTAAACGATAATAGCTAAATAGTTAAAAAAATAAGAACTGTACCGAGATTTTACCACAGTTGTACTACGTCACTTTTTATGTACGTTGATTGGCACCTCATTTGGTTTTTGGTGCTTTATATACTGACAGGTGAAGTTTTAAATTAAGTCATATGCCAATTTGGGCTACAACGTTTGTAATGATTAAATTGAAAAATAATCAGAAGTCCTTTCAACCTAAATCGTTACTCAAACTCTTTGGGTTGAAGAGTATTAATATGGAAAAAATAATGTTAAAATAAAATAATGCACCAATCTGCAGTAAGAATAAATTTAGACTACACAAATAGGATGATTATTGATAAAATTGATACGAGCCAAGCAAATATATTGCCTAAAGATGCCTATATTGGGGCTATTGCACTGGAATTAGTGAGGTTTCACAGGCAATCATTAATTGTATGGATGTGTGTGGACAACTAGAAAAATATTGCAACTACTATGTTCGTTATGTCACAAATAGCACTAGTTTTTTATTATTTCAGATGGGAAATATTAAAACAGCGATTTATGGCATTGTGATTTTATTGCAGGTACAGCAATGGATGATGAACTGTGGGGTGATGAAGATGATGATATATTTTTGATTGCGAGTCAAGCCTATGAACAAAGTGATATGTCAAATATTGCCAACTACACTAAATGCATGAGACCACCATTAACCAGCACGCAAATAGCTGTCGTCGAATTCGAGCAGGGCCCGTCCGATGATAACCGAGGGAAAATGATTCAGCCGTCATATATGTCAAATAAAATGTTTAAGTCTTGTGAAGAACAAAACAATTATTCTCCGGGTGCTATTAAAAATATAGATAATGAAAAACCGTCCACTAGTGAGTTTATCGATGCAAATTTTTTCAATGATGATTTTGGAGTAAGTAATGAAAATAATACAAAAGAAAACACAACCATAGGTAAATTCAAAAAACCCCTACCACCCAATATTCAAAACTTATCTGGAAATAATACTAATAGTGAACATTCAATGATGTCCCGACATCTTGCAAATGATAAGCAAATAGTTTCTAACATCTCTAACGTGTCATCCAATGATCAAATGCAGAATATGTTGAGACAATTGAGAACTATGAAATTGGAGAATGAGAAATTGAAAAACCAACATGATTTGTTGACGGATAAATGTCTGACGAAGGACGGGGAAGCAACTATTTTAAGATCGCAATTAAAGTCCATGCAATCGCAAATGGATGCTTTGAAACTAGATAAACTTAAATCTCATGAAAAAAATCAGATAGAATGGAATACAAACTTGAAGGTGGTGACTAAAGAGTTGCAGAGTTATAAGTCGCAGATTGAGTTCAAGGTTTGTAAATGTTTTTATTTTTCATAATTATAGTGAAACTTGTTTCTTATGAAAACACATAATAATATTCAGTTCATTAGTAACTAGTTTTTGGAAATCAAGCAATTTTGGTTCAATTGCTACAAAAAACACAATTATTTTTTCAATAG